>NQII01006190.1:13439-35406 GCA_002778355.1 Clitarchus hookeri | reverse complement strand
TCCGATTCGATGATCTACGGTATCGTTTTGCGAGCGCATTATGCAAATTCTGACAATTTCGAGTTTAGAGTTCTCGTTTTAAGAGCGCGTGGTACAGCAAGATTTATGAAAATAAGTTTTACTTCGCGTAACGAATAATTGGGATTTTATACCTAGAAAAAATAGCAATGCAAACAAATTTATGTTTTGTTGAATATTTGTATATAATCACTTTGGGGATTTTCACTGTCCCTACTATTCAAATTATAGCAGTACTGTGCGAAGAAGACAAGTCTGGCCTCTGGAATCCAAACTACGCCACGTTTAAGTTAATTATCTTAACCTGTGGGGCACTAGGCGAAGGGGAATAATAAAGTTACTAACTTAAGAAAATGTAAAATCAACACAGCACAAAAATTATATAATTTTTCAAACCGTGGCTTGAAGATATTACGCGTGATATTTGTAAAGACTTCTGTCCCTTAAAAAAACATATTTATAAATAGCATACAAAATAATGTACGTCTCGTTACCGGTACTGTTTATGTGTATCCATATGTTTGTATATTAAGGCATTTAAATACATAATTTATACATTATTAAAAATTTATATGTAGCATGTTGACGGTAAAGTAAGCATTTTTGAGGCTCTAGTTACTGTTCTCCTATCAGCCATTTTCTATTATTTCACCATTTCTTTAAATAAATATTGCCATCTACGTAATAAACATATGTATATAGTTCATCGTACTTGAATGTTAACGTCTAAGGCTATAATAAAATATATTTATAGACTATTATTTCAAATGAGAGACTTCAAAAAGTGCTCACTTTACCGTGAAAATCCTATATTAATATTCTTCACAAATTTATTTATGTGTTTAACTGAACTGCAATCGTCTTTGCAAATGTAATTTTTGACATCTTCATAAATATGTAGTGCAGTTCAGTAGGTTCGTGGATACTGTGGTGCGTGGCAGCCTACACTTAGGGTACCAGACAATCCACAAACGTTTTGACTGTGGTGTTATAAGATGTTATAAACACATACTGTATATGATTTATTTAAAAATCTTGAAGTGATTGATATACTTTTTGTTTTCATGAACTTAAATATCTACCTGTAAATATAAAAAATTAAAATAATAAGTCTTTTTCTTTCTATTTTGAAACATACTAAACGAAAAAATTATATTTCTAGTATATCGTTCTTTTATTGGTTCGCTTTTTTATTGGCGTGGCTCGAAAGCAGAAAAATTACGACTCGCCATGACGAATTTGTGCTTTTTCAAGATAAATTTTTCATTTTCTGAAATTTGATTTATTTCACAAGAAATAAAATTGGAATATTCTTTAACTGAACCAAAGTACGCATCATCTTCGTGCTCTGTGAACAGTATTTTCAGAATGTTAACTTCAGTGATGGCTGTTTACATTAAATTCAGTTTATTGGGTATGCTTCTTCCTTCGATATTTCTCATAAATAGCGACATTGCTTTAGTTAGTGAATGGTTTATGTAACATTTTATAATCCCTGATTACATTGTTTTTTACCCATTGCATATCGTTCCGAAGCACTTAAATAATAACAACGCCATTTACCTAATGAAGAGTATCTGAGAGTCGAACAAAAACCACTGTGAATTTGTTAGACATATATTATGTAAATATTACACAAATTTTCATCCCACTGTGTAAACAACTAAAATAAACTAAGAGAAATGACTACGATTTAAAAAATTTCACTTTTAATACAACTCATGTTTGNCCCCCCCCACCCCACAGCCACTTTTAATAAGGCGTTGAACATACAACTATTTATTCACATGTGGCTACCTACGATACATTAGAAACGCCACTTAATATTTATGTTACAATACGTGAAGATATGAAAGTTTATTTTCAAAAGGTTGATTGCAAATGTTAACTGTCTACGATAAAAAAGAAGTAAAAATTGCGCTGAATGATTTTTTAATGTTAGTTTTTAACAAACTTGCTTTATGGCAAGCGTCTAATTGGGATACGGACAACATATTCAAGTAACTTAAACATACATTCAAACTCGAGAAACTGGTTCGTGGCATCGAAATAAAAACACTGCAACCTTCTACGGAAGTCACCTGTCCCCAATCGTTACTGGAACGAGTAAAATTTGTGTTTTTCAATTCACTATTTCAATTCTACTGATTTCATATGAATTTCCACAGATTCACAGAGTTAATTAACTTTATTTTTGCTAGTTTCGCTTCGGTGTCTGAAATCGCTGAATCGTGCTATCGATTGGTTCTAATTTGCTTTACAACTTTCTTAGGTTTGCGTTCGATAAGTACGTTGTCTTTGCCAACACGAGTGACAAAGCAGATTGTTCCCGTCACGGCGCTTGTCTGCAACGCAGCCTTCAATAGCTACAGTTCCGAGAGTAAGGCGATTTTGCATTCTGGTTGTTGTGCCCATCTTGCATGGAAGCTCCGGTGTACCGAAATTCGAGATCGCCAAATCAGACTGTAGGTTGGCTTTCGAGTAAAAGCCGGGAGCCACGCTCAGCCGCGTGAAAAATACTTTTAGGAAAATTGGAGATCACTAAAGTGTCGAAAATTATTGGAGTTGTTGAAAACTGTGATCGCCCGAGCCCGAGCAATTTTAACACACTGGCACTTTGTCAGGTTCCCGAGGCCTTTCAGAACAATGAAGTTTATGATATGCTTTTAAAGAAAATAGAATATAAATATAAGTGCTGGAGAATTACTATTTCAGCGTGTATTTACAAATGACAATAAAACACGTGTAATATAAATATTGGCTATCTTAGAGGATTGATATTTTAGCATGTAATCCTTAACGACAGTAAACTATAATTTTTTTTATTTTTAGCTTTTCAGCGTATATTTAAATAAGTATATAGTAATTTAAATATTCAAGCGAGTAGCTGTGTACACAGGAGTCCATATTTGTGTACTCGATACCCATGGTTATTAATGTCGAAGCTTATGGTTGTGTGTAGGGATATGTAGTTGGGGACCATTGTTTCGTGCAAAAGGGCCCATGTACGTATACATAGGAGCTCTTATCGGCTCATTGATGTGTACATAGTGTCATTGATCTTGAACAGTTTCGATTTTCCTTGAGGCTAGTTCATGGTAGCATTGCCAGAAATTACGATGTGTTGCTGTTTCCGTGCTGTCTTCATTGGTGGTGATACGAAGAGGTTCTTCATCTTTGTCAGCGTCACTCTCGTAATCACTCAGATTATTTTTCAGTTTCCAATAAAAATTGTGACCTAAAGGTTATAAGTCCCTCAGCATCAAAAAATTGCTGCTTATATCGTGGATCCAACAAAGTTGCCAGGGTAAAGAGTTTGTTATGCTTCAAGTTAAATCTTCTCTTCAAATCATTTTCTAACAGCCGTTTTATTTCCGTGATTTCATTGTTTTCATCGTAGTAATTTTCTAAATATTTCTTCAAGGTTTTCACATGAGGTATAACTTCAGATAACGATAAGCAATTTGAACTTACGATTTTGGTAATCTCTTCGAATGGCTTCAGCAGTTAAAGGCTTTTTCCAAGCATTTTCCACTCTTCAGTAGACAAATTTTCGAAATTTACAGATGTTTCAGTTAGATATAAAGATATAGCCCGTTTTTGTTCTGAAAGACGAGTCATCATGTAGTACGATGAATGCCATCTAGTAGATACGCCTTGCACAATCTGGTGGTCTGGTAAGTTAAGTTTTTGCCACAAATCACGAAGTTTTGACTGAGCTGGACTAGAATGGTGGAAATGTGTAACTATTCGTCTAGATTTTGCAAGTATTTGTGCCATAGTATCATATTTCAATGCAGTTTTTACTGCCAGTTGCAACGTGTGTATAAAACAAGGAACTCCATTAAAAACTGAGTCATCAATAGCTTTCGCCACATTTCTTCCGTTATCTCGCACGATGGCATGAATTTTGGTCATGTTTATATTCCACAATGCTGGAATTTCTTCTAAACATTTTTTTATATTAATGGCTGTATGTGATTCTGGGAAATGTTTCATTTGTAATACTACGTGGTGAAATTTGAAATCGTCACTAAGCCAGTGTGCTGTAAAACTCAAAAAACTTTCCCTGTTATTTATATGTGTCCACAAATCTGTAGTAACTGAGATTGCGGAGGCACTTAGCAGTCCTTTTCGAATTTGAGATTTAGTTTCTTCGTAGAGATGTGGCATGATGTTGTCTGTAAAATACTTTCTGCTTGGTATGTTATATTTTGGTTTTACTGTTCTCATCAAGTTTCTGAAGCAAGTATTTTCAACAATAGACAATGACTGGTTGTCCAAAGCAATCATCTCACCAATAGCAATACTAATGCTCCTTGATCTAGAATCTTCATGTGACTACTGTACAACGAAACTTTCTTCAATACTTCGCTGGTATTTTTGACATAAACTAACTTCTGACGACACTGGACTTGACGGAATAGGCAACGCTGGAGGTAATTCTTCTATCTGTGACTGCGACGTACTCGGGGTTGTATCATTTGGTGAACAACATTTACTCACAGAACCTAACTGAGGCATCAGCTGTGGATGTTTGTATTTAATATGGTTAGTCATAACAGTAGTGTTTGCTGTTTTCCCTTGCCCACCACGAGAAATGACTGTTTGGCATTGATTACACTTCACTTTACGGGAATCAACCTCCAATTCGTCAAAGAAAGTCCACACACGCGATTTCTTCTTCGACATGACTCAATTTCAAATAAGTAAGTACTTTCACTATAATACAAACTGTCTTAGCTATGCAATTCACTGACTTTTGTTTTATTTTTAAAAATACACTCAGTAATGCCGGACCGTACGTGAACGATACTATAACAAAATGCAAAGTAAACAAAAACCTGTTCGTTCATGTCCGCACGCACGGCGCGTGCGAGGAATGCGAGGCGCTACGAACATTACCGATTTCGCCCGAACATCGCCGAAAGCAATGATCGGCTTGGCCGACTAGTCGGCCTTTTTCCAACCGACCAGTCGACTAGTCGGCTAGTCGGCCAAACTCATAGTTGGCCTGTCACTGTAACAATAGGTCTATAAAGAAAGAAAATACATGCTTGATCCCTCTTTCTGTTACTAACTTAACAACTAACAGCACAGTACACTATCGCATTCAATTGGCATGGGCTCGATTCTATTTAAGGAAACGAATTCTAAAAATCGCTCTACGACTGGACGGTAACGTCCAGCTGTGAGGTAAGATTGTAAACGTTCAAGTTTTAATAGCTGCAGTGTTTTGACCGGTTAAATATGATATAGTGTCGTTTATTTATCCTGTTGACTAACTTTTGACAAATAACTGTAACAAAATGTATATAAAACACTGAGATATTAATGATACAAATACGAATATAAATATTCTTACGTGTTGCTGGTCTGCGTTGACCTTGGCCCATCCCGTGTGAGCGAGCGGAAGAGAAGGGTTTTAATGACAGCCGAGCGATAATCCTACCAGTGTTTGAAGCTATAAAAACGTGCCGCCACGCATTCTTCCACCTGGTGACGTGATCAAACTTCGTGACTCGCGCACTGCTGACCTTCAGCAGATCGCGTTTCAGCATTTATCTTAAGTATGCTGAGGTTTACTGACGTCGTTTCTCTCAGTGTTACTCGTGGTGCATTGAACCTTCCAGATGGTCAGGGCGACCTACATATATATAAATGCGACAGGCCTCCGAGCCGGGAGCTGTTGAAACAGTTCTGGGTACTATGTCCCCTGGCGCTACCCAGGGGTCCTTCAACCAAAATGACTGCTGGCATGCCACAGTAATAACAGTTTGATCACCAGCCAGGTGGGACGGACTAGCTGTCCCCAACCTGGGTGCTAGAAATGCTAAACTACTGGGAGGACAAGAGCTCTCACAAGGGCTTGCACTTCCCCCGCACTCAGGGAGTAGCGTCCCGGCGATGCAAAATGGCGGTGGCGGCCGGGAGCTGATGAGTGGAGTAGAGTGCAGAGTTCATGAGAGTCGGGAATCTGGGCGATCGTGCGGCATCGAGCGAAAGACGACGATCGATACGAGCAACGAGTGGTGCCGGAAGTGACCAGGGGAGGAAAACCTGCGACTGCGAACACCAGAGTAGTGAAGAGTACGACTGCAGGCTGGACTATTGGACTGCATGCGTGAGTGAAACACTCTATAAATGATGGCAAAAGATAGACTGAACATGTGTTAAGCATAAGTATGAGTTAATTGACCATAACCAAACAGAGACATTTAGAAGAATCTTAATTATACTTGAAATGGACATTAAATATTGTGCTCACTGTGAAATAAGAAGAGCAATAGAAGAGACAGATCAATTAATGCTGTAAATAATAGCTGCTTGACTTAATTTAAGAAAACCTAATTTAGTTATTTTATTATTATTAAGCCTCCGATCCCTCACGAACTCAGATACGCCCCTCAGTCGTCTTGTAACAATATGTAATATACTATATCAGTTGGTTTCTACTTCGAAGAAAGTAATTAAAAAATTGAATAATTCATAAATATTTAATTACATTTAATGGTAATATTGAGAACATCCGTTATATAAAATAATTAGATAAAAAAAACATTTGGATGGCTTAGCGCAGAATGATGATTCAGTTAATTGATAATCGCGTGGAAAAATTTCACGGAATAATGCGTAACTATGGCACGCTTAATCAATTATGCAATGAAAATTAAAATAGTATTTTAAGAGAAGATAAAAAAAAACACAGTATAATTATTTCACGAGTTTGTACAATTTATAGTAAAAAATTATTTTAGAGTCGTTAAAGGTGAGGTTTACAAATGTTCAGTACGTTAAGAGTAAATCTTAATGCCTAGACTAAAAAACAAAATCTAAATTTTTTTATACGCAGAAGTGAAACACAAATTTTTAATTGTTTTTTCCTCGTTACAAAAATTTTTTTACTTGTGTACCAACGAGAATTTTAGACTTCAGACGGGGCTTTAAGCAGCGAAGTAACTTATAATGGATATCCTGCAGATCTAATTCGAAGTCTAAGTACATATGAATACAGCGTTGTAATCAGTTAGTTGTATATTTGGAGTTGTGGTATTTGGCACTTATCAAACTTTTCCTATTGTTTCAGCGCCATAGGACATTTTGTCAAGTTCATATACATTTATAAAGGTTCATATCGTCAACAGTTTCTTCAGCCACGTGAGAGGGCGACAGAAAAACTTACTCATATTTCTTAATTTATCTGTTATATTACACATTGCCATACATACTATATTGCTTCTTCTAAGATATCGAAACATTTTTTACTATTGCGCTGTGCTCATGTGAACGGACGAATAATTGTGTAATGCTCCAAACAAACAGAACAGAAAAATCTTGTTGATTGTTGGCGCCATGCAGCTAAAACGCTGGTTCCGCTGAAAACTGGGGTAAAGAGAACACTTTTTCAAAGGCCTTAATTTTCTTAAGTTCTCAGGAGAAAACGAATAGAGATACGGACAATTTGTTGATGCATACGAGTAGCACAACACTTAAATTGTTTATTAACAACTCAGTTGACATCTACGTAAGCCCCTTTTGTGACACGCAGGATGTCTATAGTCTGCACATACTCTATTTACGTCCATGTCCACTACAAGAAGTCCGGGGTAACGTTACGGATTGGTTCCACAATCCTGGCAAGGTGATCTTAAAGCTCTCAGACTTTCGTGTTGTAAACTGTGTCCTTAACGTACCCCCACAAAAATAAATCCAACTGCGTGAAGCCCGGGGAACGTGGAGGCTAATCCATCGGTTCATCTCTTCCTATCCACCTACATGGAAAACTTTCATCCAGAGATCGCCGCACAATGCGGAACATTGGGGTTGAGTACCGCCCTTTTCCAAAATGAGTATAAATATGAAAATCAATATATATGAACGCATTGAATAATTTCATTTATCAGCAAGATATTTTACTTTTACACGTTTCAAATATCTACAATGGGAAAGTGTAAATTTTTTTTCACCTTCTGAAAAGTGTGGTTAGTGTTGATTGTACATAAAACAGTTATTTGAATAAAATAATTTAATTAATAGGTGACTTTTTTATTCCTACGAAAGGGCTCAATTAATTTAACTGTACATATTTTTGGGTGGCCGAACAGAATACGTATTTTTGTTAATAATATAGTGTTTTATTAAATACATCAACTATAAAGTTTGTTTGGCTTGATTTAGTAAATTATTTTTGCTCCTACTAATGTATCTCCCTGCATAGGAGAGGTTCGTCAACTCCAGAGCTTCTATTGCACATATCCACATTTATTTATTTAAAAAAATTGGTTACCTCCACAGCGGTTACTTGCGTTTAGGCATCCATTAAAAACAGGTGTTAGGAGTTGTGGTCAGGCCCTTAGCTGAGCGGCCTGCCTGATCACACCTTCACTTATTTATCCAGGAGACGGGCCGTGATCGCTAAAATTATTTATGAAATCGCAAACCACAGAAAACACCTCCACCGGCCAGTAAACTGGGACAACGCAGCCGATATAGGACAGTGTAGTCCGTGGGCGGTGTCTTTTGTCGTCGGGTCATTGGAACGAGAATACCACTGAAGATGAGTGTGTCCGGCCGTCAACTTGCGCCATCTTAATCAGTCTCCAGAATCATGAACAAGGTGGGGACTCTCTAATTAGGCTTTACTCAGAACGTGGCTGGTTAAATCTTTATAAAATAATATAATTTAATATTTCAGTATATTATTATAACTCCCCCGTTCATATTCAGTCATGTTTAGAGTTAAATAATATTGCACAACCTTAATGTTAAATAAACCTCTTTTATATAGTGTTCATCACATAACTCTTATCAATAACTTGTTACGCCTCTATATCCCCGTTAAGGATAAATATCAACCAAATATCAAAATCATAACAACGGAAATGAAACTTACATTGGTCAAACTGTGAACTATTTTCTATATGACGCAGTTTTTATTGAGGTGACGTTGACATTAAAGGCTTGGAAGATCGGAATACAGCAATGTCGGTCACGTCTGCAGAGTTCTGGGAGAGGAAAGCTAGCTCCAGAACTATCCTACCGAAGTGCAGCAGGGTTTATGTCTGCATCAAGTCTGACTAGAGTGAAAATTAACGATAAGTAAAGAAGGGACTCCAGAAATTCCCTCTCATTTAAAAGTATTTCCTTTTTTAGAGAAATGGTTTATGTTTCCTGGGAAAATTTACATGTTAATGCGTAATAATAAAGCCACGTGAATCTATAGCTGCGACTTTAATCATGCAAACAATTGAGGCATGAGAAGGAATGAACTGAGATCGGAAAAGGAATTTCTTCGAACCGTAACGTAAGAGCAGATATTCCGCGCGGTAATATATCTGCGAGCCTGAATGACCGTTACAAACAGTCCCACCATCGGCAATTAATCTCTTGGTGGGATATATGGAGGAGTAGGAAACCAGAGAAACCAAACGCAGAAATGGAATTTATTTTTTTTGTTCAGAGCACTTGGGCGAGCGTGCACACGTTACATTAACAACAATAAAAATAACTTGGTGTTTTAAAATATGCCTCTCATTTTATTAATAATGAAATGAGAAAAACTGTAATTTAGAACATTTTGAACCGCATCGAATCAAATCTAAAACCGGGACAGAAACAATAAACAATCCCTCATAAAATTGCAGAAGTAAAAATCATTTTGAGAAAACTTGGTAAAAAAAAACGTAACATTTAATTATACAATTATACAGAGTGAGTATAAAAGAATACCCAACCTTTGAAGGTCTATAATATCAAAACCAAACAACCTACAACCTCGGTTGACCAATTAAATGAACCGCGGAACTGTGAAGTTTATTTACCATATCTTCAGAAATGTTCAATGCGACCACCATAAGCGGCCCGAACGACATCTACGCGATAATCAAACCCGTTCCACACTCTTGCCAGCATGTCCGGTGTTACGGTTTGGATGCGTCCGTAATTCTCGTTTTGAGGTCGTCAATGTTAGCCGGCAATGGTGGACGAAACACTTGATCATTTATGCACCCCCATTGAAAAAATTCGCACGGGGTAAGATCCGGGCTTCTTGGGGTCCAGTGATGAAGAGCCTAGTCACCAGCGGCTCCTCGGCCAATCCAGCGTTGCGGCAACGTCTCATTCATGTATCCGCGAACAGCTTGGTGCCAATGGGGTGGGGACCATCCTGCTGGAAAATTAAGTCTCCCTCTGCCTCTTTTATATTCTGTACCATATAAGAAGGCCACTTTTTGACATTTTGGCGAAAGTAGCGCCACTGTTTACATATGACTACGTATCCTTCCGTCATCAGCTGGTCCGTCAAGTCGGGGCTGTATTTTTTATCATCACGCTGTCAGCTAATGCACTTGCCATTGTACTGTAATGCTAAACAAATTTTAAGATACTTTAAGACTGACATCTGTCTAAATAAATAAGTAGGTTATAAAAGTAAAAATATAAAATGTTGCAAATAATTAAATATTTGCTTACTCTTTTTTAATTTGTCCTAGATAGTGAATTTGGGTTAATATTTGCGAGACGGTCTGTTGTATCATTAAGCACACTTTGGACGTTATAGCTAATATATTCGAGTTGGAAATATGTGATGTGGAATAACGTTAGGATTGCTTAAAAACTATTAACGCGTGTCCCACTTTCTACGGAAACAAGGAGATGGGTTTAGAGAGAACAATATGGTGTTTAATTTACGTAGACGAACGATTACCGGCCGAATATAAATTACTTGTACTCCAAATCGTTGTGCATGCAATATATGTTACTTTAAAAATTATGCAGAGCTCGTGGAAAAATATAATTATTGGCATATGTTTGTAAATTCGTTATATATCGCGCAGGAAAGAGGTTCATATCTGGCTGGTAATACTTTTCAAACGATTCAACAGACTGCGCGCACAGCACGTCACGGCAAAGTTTGAGCAATCCTTATTTTTGTCAACAGATAGCGTATGTTTTAAAGTTGGTAATTCTTATATTGCGGGCTGGAAACATATTTCAAATTCGTGTCGTTTCGTCAAATTATTAGAAAAATAATTCAACAATATTATGCAATATTTCTATATGCTTTTGGAATTAATATCAAGGACGTGTTGAAAGTGAGGTTGGAGAGGGATGATACAACGTGAAAAAGCTTTCTGAAGTTAGCACAACTTCAGAAAACTTTTCCGCGTCGTATCGTTCTATTGTACATTTCATTTTGAACACCTATACATAACTACATTATCACGAAGTTTAGTTTTTAACACTAACAACCATTGTTTTGTGACCTTGTAAAATAAAATGTATTAATAAGTGTAAGAACTCTTTCTTATGCGCGTATTTTCTGCTTTTGTGATGTGCATCGGCAGTGCACTCGGAATAGCCAACGTAATTTTAACTTTTGTACGTTCGTGCAGGATTTTGTAAATTACACTTTGTTTGTTTCGTATACGTCAATTTGTCACTCACTGGCTGTCAGAATCTGGCCTCCTTATATGAAATGGACCATAACTGAGGAAACAACAACTCTGTAAGCATGTCCAAAGAAGGGATTCCAGGAACAGAGGGCTCGTGAAAAAAGAAAGGGCGGAAAAAAGTGTATTTGGATACAGCGCAAAACACGTTCACTTTGGGGGAAGCGCGGTCGTGTTCGGTGGTTTCATGTGAAGGCTCCTGACCACATATACGCACGTTATGCCGGTTCACCTTACCATTAGTATGGAACGTCGCTTCATCGCTAAAGCCAGCTTAGGCATGAAGGCATCGTCTACCTCATTCTGGGCAAGAACGAAAGCTCAGAAATCACGTCTCAGTTCTTTATCCTTTTCGGCAAGAGCCTGTACAAGCTGTAACCTGTATGGTTTGTACAGCAATCGCTTAATTCAACACTGTCCATACCATCGATTGAGAGATTGGCATTTCCCCACTAGCTTGTCAAGTTGATTTTCTCAAGCGAACGCTTGTTGAATCCGTTGCACATTCTCTTCGGGCACACGCGGCCGCCCGGAACTTTTGCCTTTGCAAAGGCACCCTGTGTCACGGAACTGACGAAACCAAAGTACGATACTCCACCTATCGGGAGGACGACGTCCGTATTTGCGACGGAATTCACGTTGAACAGTCTTAACCGATTTACATTTAGCAAACTGAATAACACAGAATGCCTTCTGTTGTTCCGTCGCCATCGTGATGCGGACTAACACACAACACACGCTCATAGTGCGATGACAGACGCTTCCAGTGTCATCTCTCGGCACATAAAGCAAACGTCAGACCGTCCCCTTCACATTGACGTGGCGAATGCGAGCTCGCTTCCCCCTTACCACCTCAAACCGAGAGTTACAAACGCCATACAAACCGTAATACCGCACATGCTGACAAGAGCGTGGAACGGGTTTGATTATCGCGTAGATGTCGTTCGAGCCGCTCATGGTGGTCATATTGAACATTTATGAACGCATGGTAAACAAACTTTTCGGTTCCATGGCTCATTTGATAGGTCAATCAAGGTTGTAAGTTGTTTGGTTTTGATATTATAGACTTTCAAAGTTGAGGGATTCTATTATACTCCTCCGGGATACTCCTCAGTGCTGCGTTGTATTCCTCCAAACTTTAGGCCATACATAACTGAAACCCGCAATGTAAAATGTTTGGCTGGGAAAAAAAAATCTTTTAATGATCTTGAGCACAAAATAAAATGTGATGACGTTTCGTTAAATGATTCACTAAAACCGGTTTCGAAAAGACGGTGTTAGATTACTGTGCATGAAAAAAATGAAAATGAAATTATTTTAATCTATGAAGTTTAGGAATACCTGCAGGCAACGAGAAATTATCATAACAGCTCAAATTAAAGTTATGAAAAATGGGTTACGAAGATGTTTGTTCCAAAATTTCAACTTTAAGAAGTGTAGTTGTAATGAATTACGATACACATCGTGGCACTTAAAAATGAAGGACTTCGGGATGTAAAGTGCTAAATGATGACTTTGAAAAATTGCTGCATAATGATAATATTGGCATAATAAATAGTACGTTCAAACCAAAATTATACAAACTCTTAGCGCAGTACAAACATAGGCAAATTTAGTACACCTTAAACAAGGAGCGAGTAATAATAGAGTAGAGGGATTATGGGAATTCGACACATTGGGACCTACAACCAGAGCGTCGGAGCTGTTCGTGCTCTGTTATTCCGGTTTACTGGCGGCCATAATGGATCCAGGTGACCTTGACCTTGGACCTTGACCCCGGTAACCTTTGACAAAAAAAAACAGAAAAAAAAAATAAAAAATCCAAAAAGTTTAAAAAATGTATAAAAAATTACATTCAAAAGTATTTAAAATTATTTTTAAATTATTTTAAAAATTATTTAAGAAGTATATTAAAAAAATGGGTGCATGTACTTATGTACGAGCGTTAGAAGTTATACTTCTTTGGCGTGACTAAAATATAAATTTTATTACGTTTGTTACCATTTCGCGCTTATATTCATTAAAATTTTGTCCCATATCATAATTGAATCCAAACTATATAAACGAAATGTTTTTCAGTTTGCTTATTACATGAACTGATTTTTTGTCGGTTATAAATATAACCACGTGCTATGTTGTGTACCTTGCATATTTGAGGTTAATTTTAGTTTAATTAACCTCAATTACTTGAAAACACTTTCAAAATTTTATTATACAATTTTTGTCACTAACAAATTTTTCACAGCACAATGTAAGTAAAACTATTTAATAAGATTAATCTATATAAACAATGAACTACTAATATAAATTAAATGTTTTTCAATTTGCTTACTTCGTGAACTGATTTTCTGTTGGTTTTAAATATTATCACTTGCTATGTTTTGAACCTTGCGTTTGTATATATCTAGACGATACGCGCATGCGCGTTGGGTCATACCCCTACCACGTTTACTGTCGAATTTCGTTACACTGTGCGCGCGCAACTATACGCGCATGCGCGTTGGGACATGCCCCTACCATGTTCAATGCACGCGCAACTTCCGTTGCAAACTAAAAATTTACCCTCAACGCACCAAAAGAAGCATAACTTCAAAAACTTAAATTTCTGGAGGTCATCCGCACCCCCTCCACCTATACTCATTCCACCATCTTGGTAGGTGCAGTTCACCATCATGGTAGACGTCACAGCCACCGTCCGCCCTTTTGGTCGGTGCAGCCCGCAATCTTAATAGGTGCAGTTCGCCATCTTAGTAGGCGTCACAGCCACCGGCCGAAATCGTGGTAGCTGCAGCTGCCCGCCATTTTGGTCAGTGCAGTACGCCATATTAGTAGGTGCAGCCGTCCGCAATCTTGTATGGTGTCGTCCACCATCTTGGGAGGCGTCACAGTCACTATCTGCCACCTTCATTTTTCGTTTGTCATTTGTTTATACATTACTGGAGTTTGCCTCTCACATTAGTTCAATCGCCATCTTGGTTTTTTCGTTTGTCATTTGTTTTACGTTGCTGGTACTGTCCCCAGTACCGCGCCCAGAAGCCCAGCAGACCTCCACTCCCTCTTTCATTATATTTAACTGACCAATTTCCCCACCTCTGATTCTCATTGGCTAGTTGCCCACCCTTTCCAATATATTTAATTGCTCCGGAAATGTTTCTCATTATTTATATACTCGGGTGTTTTCGGAAACCTTTGTTCCGATCAATCCGTGGCCTACTTTTTTCCCCTTAAAAACTCTTTATAAGACGCACCGCTAGCTCTCTCGGGAAAGCAGTTATTTTTCTCGCTCTTAGAAATGTACGCATGTTGTTCGAGGGGCCATAAAATCCTTTCGGCTATTTTGGCCTACCTGCAGCAGGGCGAAGACATACGGGACTGCCTCCCGTGCAATGAGTGTTTCGAGGGCTGCACTACCTCGGTTCCCAACAAGCCACATCGCACGGGTTGGTGCAGGGCCCGCAAAGCGTCTCTCGCGACATCTGCGCCCATGGATGATGATGTCCTCATTGAAGATGCCCTCCCCGTAGAATACGACGTCCCCGTGCAAGCTATATACTCGCAAGCTGTAATCGTGTAAGATGCTCCCCTTCAAGAAATTTACTGACGAGCAATACCCGGCAAGGAAACCAACCCAGAACACAGGTGCCCTATATGTATGGGCCTCAAAGATGTTTTAATTGATTTTTTAAAAATATTTTGAAGCTAGGTATGTGCATGGAAACTTAAAAATTTTTTATAGAACAAAAATTATATAAATTTTTTGCAACATCCAAGGTTTTCGCTCGTTGGACTCGTACACCATCGTCCCTCATCGGAACGAACTTTTTACACCTTTACAGGCATTGTCACTGCCCGACGTTTCGACAGCTCATCGAGACGTATGCTAAAAGACTTCACGAGTGCAAAAATCAAAGATATTTATGTGCTCTGTGCAACTTCGAAACCCGAAGACTCTGGAGTTATGATAACCTGTAGTACGTTTTAAAAAAATTCGAGGAACCCATGGTATATAAAAAAAAAATATTAGGTGCTTAATGCCTCCCAAAGTCTCAGAGAAGAAACAAATGTAAAAAACGTATCCCGTGTATTATGCAGAAGAATAATAATATTGTGATGTGTGTGAACAAATAAATGTGTTTAACAGAATATATACATTTTATTTTTATCTACAGTTATGTCCTGCTCACGTAAGTTAAAAACACACTGCTGGTAAAAAAAAAGTTTTAGCATATATCAGTTTTGTTATAATTTAAATAATCAAAAATTTAAAATCTTCAATGAGACTCTAGCCATCACTTAAATAACGTATGATATATTTTACGTGAATGAATGGAAGTATTCATTTAAATAAATAAAGTATTAGAGGTAAAACACTTTGCAAAGGAAGGCAGCATCGAAAATTATCTCTAGACGTGCTGTGTAGCGGCTGCAGAGACGGCAGTAGTTAAGGTTGGCACCGCATTCAGTATTCACAAGTTGGCAGCTGTGCATAACATGTACTTTGCCCTTCCTGCTAAACACACAACAAGCAGGTGCGCGGACGACCTGGAGTCTGGGAAAGGAGGCGAGTAGCTTGCACGCCTACAGTGGCGGCTTCATGCTAGCTACGTTAAATTTGTTATTCCAACCGAGATCGATTGCTTTTTCATTTATCATGTAAAACTTAAATATGCTGCAAAAAGAGTTCACGAATGCGTATTTATTTTATAATACAAACTTAAATATGCAAGAAAAAATAAACACACATTTGTCTTTAGCCCATTCGAAAATACACACAAGGGCACAATGACAGGAGGGTCCTGGTTCGACACTTGAGAAAAATATACACGTTATGGTACTGATGAAAAAAATATACACATTACCATACTGATTTATGAAAAACAGACATAACATACTGATTCACGAAAAACGTACATAACATACTGATGGGGATAAACAGAACATACTGATGAAAAAAATTATACCCGTTAACATACTGATTCATGAAAAATGGACAAAACATTACTTAATAAACAAAAATTCCCGTCTCATACATTCATAACGCCTTTAAAACAAAATTAAAGCCAGTACAAAGGGGAAAATGATGTATTTAAGTCTCTGCACTATCCATTCATAATCAGCTTCACATTAGTTAACAAGTCTTGGAATACTTACCCACAAATCATAAATTATAGAATACATGTTTATTATGTTGATCACATCAAATGTGAAACAACATACAGTTAAAAAAAATTTTATGTTCTCATTAATACACCCAAAAAAACATACATACACCAAGTTAAGAATATATACATAAATTTATGAAACGCTTCTTGGTTTTACTCCAAATTTAAAAATTTAGAGAATTAATCTCGCACCCATGCATTTATACATAACAGCCCGCAGATGTTGTGGGGACACCAGGAAGAGAAATGAAAGAACGAGCTACTCGACATACATGTGATAATTTATTATACTAAACATTATATGTTTATATTAGATGAAACTTTTAGCAGGGGTTTTACTCCAACGTGTCTTTCTCGGCGATCTAGTAGTCATCATGTTTGGAGTGTAACAGCCACCGCACATACACGCGACCATTACGCTGTTTCAGCACCTTCTCCATCTAATACACGTCTCGAAACTGCATAGGCCAGATCTCTTCTGTGTAAAATCTGTCAATGATGAGTTCGGCGCACAGGTCCTCGAGGTAATACATGCTACATGCGTGGGTTTGGTGTGTCGTATACCACCTTGTACAACTCTGCAGACCCGTTCTGATTGAATCCTTTGTGGGAAACTCCCCGTTGTGTTTAAATAAGCACCAAGCCACCGATCTTGGCTTTAGCCTTTCGTAGGCCCCTCCTCTTCGGATTACCATACATAGTCCGAACCAGGGAGTCATTTTTCATATCTTCGGGCTTTATTCGATTGGCAGAATAAACGATAGATGTGTACTCGTGAATGAGTTTTGGGAGTATATCCAACAACTTGTAGTTTCCATTCGCCGGGAAATTTCTCCACAGTTTAGATTTGAGCGTCCTGTGAAAATGTTCGACGATGCTGGCCTTGAGTCCAGAGTATGTAGAATAATGATTTATGTCATAATTTTTCATCAGTGCACGAAAAGTTGCATAAAAATATTCTTTACTATCGTCGGTGTGGAGATTTTTTGGTATGTGTCCTTCGCGCAACACATCCGCCACGGCTTTCGTGACGTCGCGAGCATTCTTCGACATGAGCGGCTTGGCCCAGGCATACTTGGAAAAAGTATCGATTATGGTCAAAATGTAGCGGTGACCTTTATTCAAACGAACAAAGTCTTGTATTTTGATCAGGTTAGATTGGAAAGTATCGCCCAGACCTTTCATGATGTATTTTCTGCATGGGTAATTTATCAGCGTATTTATTAAGCTCGCCAGTAACTGTATACTCGCTCATATTCGATTTTTTTTTTTCGCTCGATCGCTCGCTAAAACTCGTTCACTAATTCGGTTCGGTTTTCCATCATTCACTGTGGGAAAGGCATATCGTCCATGTATATATATCGACATCACCTTTTTGTAGGAAATCATTAGTGATTTTCTGAAATTACTTTTTCGATATTTTCGAGCTGTCCAACACACATATCCAATATATTCTTACTATGCCTCGCAACATCAGTTTTCGCACCCAGTTTGGACATTAATAAATGTTGTAGGTCCTTCAATTCCTCTCGTCTCTACTCGTTTGATACATTGATGAGGTCGATTATCCGCACCTTCGCGGTCTCTATGCTTTTATCGACTACCACGAAATCTTACACAATTTCATTTTTCACACTTTGCAATTTTTGACTAATAAGGGAAAATTATTCTCTGCGTGCAGTGGTGAAGTGATTTTGCCGATGTTCAAGGTCATCGTGACTATCGATGCCACCAAATTTGGAAATCATTATGTGACTCATGATTGCGTTCGTAGGATTAACTGACTGAACCTATGCCTGTACCTGCCTTTATGTAGCGAGTAGTACTTTAAATAACCATTACAGCGAACTTGTATTTCCAGCAAAAAGAATACATATCTTTGAATTAAGCAAATGTCATGTCTGCATTTAAGTGATCGTCGGAAACGTGGCGTAAATTAATGTCGTCCATGCGGAACAAAATGAGGAAATTCACATTGTCGCGAGGCAGTTATTTGGTATACAGGGAATAAGTTTGACTGACGAATACGCAGTGCACTTTCGCGTGCCGTCCCATGCTCAAGTATTCTTGATTCAAGTTTGTTTTTCGCAGGCAATGTCATCGAAGACTAATATCGAGTTTGGAAGAGTTTCGTTTGGAGTAACAACCTTATCAATTTCGCGGCAGGGGAAATAACTCACGCCACCCACGGCCTGCAGTACTCGTGTCAATCGCTGGTATTTCGGTCGCTGGTGCGATTTATAATAAACGTACACGTTCTCTAACTGAAGATCATTCGGTTCTTCCAGAAGGCTGAGTTGGATGCATGTTTTCACACATCCGGACGACCCACAAATCAGGCCTCGCACGCTATTAGGAAATAGGCCACCATGATTTGATCCGTGCTCGGTTTCAACATCTTCCCCAGTGAAATGCACAGGGAGACTAATCTCCTGCTCGATTACCTCAATTATACAGAAACAAAACGGTATAAAAGAAGAATATTTATAGTTTGCTCGCTCAGTTTAATTCAATGTGCCTTAAGGTAAAGACGGTGAAATCTGGCCGTGGGATCGTCGATTCAGTCATCAATAATCACCCATTCGAACTTTACATTCCAGGATACAGGTTCTGCAGGCCGGGAACAAGGCTAGCTGAAAAGGTGTCACGCAATGAGACGAGCATAAACGCCCTGGACGAAGCGTGCAAGTTGCACGACATCGCCTATTCCCAGTACAAGGATCTGCAAAATAAGCACCAGGCAGACAAGTCAGAAGTCAAAAGTACTACGAAATAAGGGCTCGGAGTAAAAGTAGCCGCCTGGGGCGTATCCAACATCATGAAAGCCAAGGTTTAACTAGGCATGGGTCTACGTGCAAGTATAAGGCCATCACTACCCCATCGAAGGACCAAGAGGAAAGAAAACGACAAGGTAGGAGGGTTTCTACCCACACAGATACCTTCAATCATTGCTTTGGCCAGTATCGCTTTGGCAGTGACGAATATTGTAGGCGCAAGTGATGCGGGCTTCAAATGATCAAAAATTGGTAGAGGAAACGCTCCATCNAGGTAAAGGAAACCCACCACCATAACAGAAAATAGGAAGCTATCACCATGGGGAATAAAATGGCCAAGTGCTCTACATTCGTCACCCATACAGGGATGATGAAGATTTCAATTTCTGAAGGGAAGAAATAGGAAAAAATCGAAGAAGGAAATCAAAGTGAATCTGCTTAGATGCCCACTGACGAACGTGGATTTGGAACTGATTGTGCACAATTTGAAAATACGTAATTTTCACGGAGGCTTTGAGAGATGCTTGGCCCCTAAAGCCAAGAGACACGAATGTGCCATGATTAATCTGGACACGACACCTACATAAAAAATTGTAAACATGTAGACTATTATGACAGTTTTGGGAATTTGCGTCCTCTGCCCGAATTGCGAAAGTATTTGAAATATGCCAAACTAACATACAATTACGAAAAGTAACAGATGCCTAACACGTGGAACTGTGGGCACTTGTGTCTGCGATTTTTAAGCAATCGAGATTTCCAGTGATAAAACCGAAAAAATCAATATAATTCGCAGGGAATCAAATAGGCATGTGAGCCATACCAATCTAATCAGTATGTCGGTGTCTATCGTTCTGAGTGGTCAAACGTCCGAGCTGTCGGCCAGCTTTTAATCTCCCTTAGAAATGGAGTGGGAATGTCATGTGGGGCTAGCGGATTTTTAAAATTACAACTCCATAGCCTACATCGAGGAAAATAAAATTTCCAGTTTTCGGTATTCGGTTATGGGGTCAGCGAAGGAAATCGCCATTTCCACCGGGGCGTACGAGCTGAAGGATACGGAATACTTCATAAAGAAATCGCTGCCGCACGACATTACATTCGAACTGAACGGAAATCCGAATACCCTGAAAGCCGGAATGTTTTGCAACGCATATGTAGATTTCACGGAACCAGACACGATCGACCCCACGCAGGGGTTCAAAGCCAGTGTGTACGAAGCACGAAAAAAAATACACGTCTCTTTGAGTGCAGTCAACGTCTTTCCGGTTAACGTCATACAAATAAACTGTAATTTAGCAAGTTGCAGTAACTTGAATGAGAAACCGAGCAGCACTATTTATGAGTTCACCCCTAACATGGGTCCTGGATATAAAATCGTAGACTCTCCAAAAATACTGATTTACGGACCGATAGTCGCAAATAGCATCCACGAAGTAGTCATTTCGTTCGGGGACCAAAACGACGAACTGATAAATTTCCGAAACGAAGAAATCAATTCGCACCTGCACCTGAATGGATGGGACTAAATTTCGCTGGGAAGACAAAAATGTACAAATGCGAGCGGTACATCGAACCCGATATCGGTAAGCCACGAGAACTCGTTGCTCTAACAACTGAAAACGTAGAGTTTATCCATGTCTTCGGTTTAAAAGTAAATCGCTATGGTGGACGAAATCCTCGACGTGGATCAACTCCTACAATTCGACAATAAATTTTATGAAATTTAAATATACTGTTACGAGCCTAATCTTGTCGGGCCTTTCGCTCTCGGAACAGAGGTTCAAATACCTTTACAGAGTAAAGATATTTACACATTGCCTAGCCAGTCCTTTGTGCACATAAGAGGTAAGCTAACGAAGGCAGATGGGACCAACCCGACCACCACCAAGTTGGTTCGAAATGGGATTCTGCACCTTTTCGAATGCTTAATGTACGAAATAAATGGCACCGCGGACGTCAAGTCGCGAGATGTGAGCATATACTCGTCGATAAAAATTACCTACCGCTCATGCCCAACCATCTCTCTGTAGCCAAGAAGACAGGTTGGGGATTCGATGCGTTCTGCTCTCTTTGCTACTGGGATTCACCGAAGATTATAAGAAAATTAATAGGAGCGAGGCAGAAGTTGGTGGATACGCAGGCCGCATTTAGCATTCGGATGCCGTGTGTTGAGTAGGGGAAAACACGCAGTCCGTCTCTCATACTATGAACACCAAAGAATGGTTTCTCCCTCACATGACCCCGATCACCCGCGAACGTGTCATGCTGTTGAATAATGCAGAGAAAGAAAAAGTGATCGAAATAGCATTCAGAATTTGGAGGCTGGTCACCTGCTCAGCTCTGTTTGGCGCCACGCGAAACCACTGGGTCGTAAAAACGTCTTCCAGCACAGAAAAACCACGCTTCATCATACTGGCACTTCAGACCAATAAACAGCATAGTATCGGAGCAGACAAGAGTAGTGTATAAAGGGGCATTCGAACACAGGTTCATGACAGGGAGGAAGGGAGGAGGAATGCAAGAGCAGGAGGAATGCATTTGCAGGAGAAGGAATGCATCC
>NQII01006190.1:0-13404 GCA_002778355.1 Clitarchus hookeri | reverse complement strand
GAAAACCTGCTGGCCGACCTCCTGCGGATGCATTCCTTCTCCTGCAAATGCATTCCTCCTGCTCTTGTATTCCTCCACCCTTCCTCCCTGTCATGAACCTGTGTTCGAATGCCCCTTTATACACTACTGACAAGTATACGTTCAACCACTGCAAAGCCAAAAAAATAAAGAATATTTTTGAATAGCGAAAGCTACCTGTATATAGACTTGAACACTAAGTTTGACCAAGAAGGTTTTACTTTGACATATCATATGTATTCGCAATCCGTATGGTCGTATTATGGACGCTAGGCGCATTCCATTCTGCGCCCAGAAAATTTCCGAGACATTGCACCTTTGCTGGTATTCGATACATCGAAGCAGAACGAGTGCTTGCAAAATGTTACAGTCAATTGCCGGATCGAAATAATCACCAAGGACAATGTACCCATGACTACCGCAGCTTACTGCTTGGTCCAGTACAATGGTTTTTTCCGGTCTGGCAGAAATCTTTACTTAATTTAGCACATAAATACGAATGGGGTGGAGACTCATGTTTCAGTCGTAAAAATGTACTGTAACTTACGAGATTTATGAGNAAAGTGAATCTGCTTAGATGCCCACTGACGAACGTGGATTTGGAACTGATTCTGCGCAAATTGAAAATACGTAATTTTCACGGAGGCTTTGAGAGATGCTTGGCCCCTAAGGCCAAGAGACACGAATGTGCCATGATTAATCTGGACACGACACCTACATAAAAAATTGTAAACATGTAGACTATTATGACAGTTTTGGGAATTTGCGTCCTCTGCCCGAATTGCGAAAGTATTTGAAATATGCCAAACTAACATACAATTACGAAAAGTAACAGATGCCTAACACGTGGAACTGTGGGCACTTGTGACTGCGATTTTTAAGCAATCGAGATTTCCAGTGATAAAACCGAAAAAATCAATATCATTCGCAGGGAATAAAATAGGCATGTGAGCCATACCAATCTAATCAGTATGTCGGTGTCTATCGTTCTGAGTGGTCAAACGTCCGAGCTGTGGGCCAGCTATTAATCTCCCATAGAAATGGAGTGGGAATGGCATGTGGGGCTAGCGGATTTTTAAAATTACAACTCCATAGCCTACATCGAGGAAAATAAAACTTCCAGTTTTCGGTATTCGGTTATGGGGTCAGCGAAGGAAATCGCCATTCCCACCGGGGCGTACGAGCTGAAGGATATGGAATACTTCATAAAGAAATCGCTGCCGCACGACATTACATTCGAACTGAACGGAAATCCGAATACCCTGAAAGTCGGAATGTTTTGCAACGCATATGTAGATTTCACGGAACCAGATACGATCGACCCCACGCAGGGGTTCGAAGCCAGTGTGTACGAAGCACGAAAAAAAATACACGTCTCTTTGAGTGCAGTCAACGTCTTTCCGGTTAACGTCATACAAATTAGCAAGTTGCAGTAACTTGAATGAGAAACCGAGCAGCACTATTTACGAGTTCGCCCCTAACATGGGTCCTGGATATAAAATCGTAGACTCTCCAAAAATACTGATTTACGGACCGATAGTCGCAAATAGCATCCACGAAGTAGTAATTTCGTTCAGGGACCAAAACGACGAACTGATAAATTTCCGAAACGAAGAAATCAATTCGCACCTGCACCTGAATGGATGGGACTAAATTTCGCTGGGAAGACAAAAATGTACAAATGCGAGCGGTACATCGAACCCGATATCGGTAAGCCACGAGAACTCGTTGCTCTAACAACTGAAAACGTAGAGTTTATCTATGTCCTCGGTTTAAAAGTAAATCGCTATGGTGGACGAAATCCTCGACGTGGATCAACTCCTAGAATTCGACGATAAATTTTATGAAATTTAAATATACTGTTACGAGCCTAATCCTGTCGAACCTTTCGCTCTCGGAACAGAGGTTCGAATACCTTTACAGAGTAAAGATATTTACACCTTGCCTAGCCAGTCCTTTGTGCACATAAGAGGTAAGCTAACGAAGGCAGATGGGACCCACCCGACCACCACCAAGTTGGTTCGAAATGGGATTCTGTACCTTTTCGAATTCTTAATGTACGAAATAAATGGCACCGCGGACGTCAAGTCGCGAGATGTGAGCATATACTCGTCGATAAAAATTACCTACCGCTCATGCCCAACCATCTCTCTGTAGCCAAGAAGACAGGTTGGGGATTCGATGCGTTCTGCTCTCTTTGCTACTGGGATTCACCGAAGATTATAAGAAAATTAATAGGAGCGAGGCAGAAGCTGGTGGATACGCAGGCCGCATTTAGCATTCGGATGCCGTGTCTTGAGTAGGAGAAAACACGCAGTCCGTCTCTCATACTATGAACACCAAAGAATGGTTTCTCCCTCACATGACCCCGATCACCCGCGAACGTGTCATGCTGTTGAATAATGCAGAGAAAGAAAAAGTGATCGAAATAGCATTCAGAATTTGGAGGCTGGTTACCTGCTCAGCTCTGTTTGGCGCCACGCGAAACCACTGGGTCGTAAAAACGTCTTCCAGCACAGAAAAACCACGCTTCATCATACTGGCACTTCAGACCAATAAACAGCATAGTATCGGAGCAGACAAGTATACGTTCAACCACTGCAAAGCCGAAAAAATAAAGAATATTTTTGAATAGCAAAAGCTACCTGTATATAGACTTGAACACTAAGTTTGACCAAGAAGATTTTACTTTGACATATGATATGTATTCGCAATCCGTATGGTCGTATTATGGACGCGAGGCGCATCCCATTCTGCGCCCAGAAAATTTCCGAGACATTGCACCTTTGCTGGTATTCGATACATCGAAGCAGAACGAGTGCTTGCAAAATGTTACAGTCAACTGACGGATCAAAATAATCACCAAGGACAATGTGCCCATGACTACCGCAGCCTACTGCTTGGTTCAGTACAATGGTTTTTTCCGGTCTGGCAGAAATCGTTACTTAATTANAATGGTTTTTTCCGGTCTGGCAGAAATCTTTACTTAATTTAGCACATAAATACGAATGGGGTGGAGACTCATGTTTCAGTCGTAAAAATGTACTGTAACTTACGAGATTTATGAGCCAAGACGACTCCGTGCTCAAGGAAATCGCAGTCACGGATTGTCACGGAGTGACTCGAACCCGTAATATCCAGCCTCCGTATCCGTGGATACTATTGGACGAAAAGAGCACGAAAACAAACTCCTGGTTGAGCACGTACTACCACGGACTGTGCTTGGACGAAGGCAAGATTCCATATCATCAGGTGGGAAACGTGCTGAGTGGCTTACTGATGCAGCACCCGCGAGGATCGATTTATGTGGCGGGACCCGAGCAGAAACAATTACTGAGTAATTTTTGCATAAACGAATTGGAAATAATATACATACAGGACGATCATGTGTGTCCTTCCCTTCGTAAAATGAAGAAAGAAACAGATCGGAGGTCTTTAATGAGCGCTTCGAAAAACACCCAGTTAATTAACGAGTAGCCTGCTCATTTCACGGAAATATAAACACATTTATACACAGAGGTGACAAAAGTCATGGGATAGCAATATTCAAATAAACAGATGGCAGTAGTATCGTGAAAAAATATATAAATGGGCAGTGCATTGGTTGGGCTTTCATTTGCAGTCAAGTGATCCATGTGAAAAGGTTTCTGGAGTGATTATGGCCGCACGACGGGAATTATCAGACTTTGAACTCGGAATGGTAGTTGGAGCTAGACTCATGGGACATCCCATTTCAGAAATGGTTAGGGAATTCAACATTCCGAGATCCACAGTGTCAAGAGTGTGCCGAGAATACCTAATTTCAGGTAATCTACCACCATGGACAACGCAGTGGCCGACCGCTTGCACTTAATGACCGAGACCAACGAGGTGTGCGCAGAATGGTCAGTGTTAACAGACAAGCAACACTGCCTAAAATAACCGCAGGAATCAATGTGGGACGTACGACGGACGTGTCCGTTAGGAAAGTGCGGCGAACTTTGGCTGTACTGGGCTATGCCAGCAGAAGACCGACTCGAGTGCCTTTACTAACAGCACGACATCGCCTGCAGCGCTTCTCCTGGGCTCGTGACCATTTCGGTTGGACCCTAGATAACTGGAAAACCGTGGCTTGGTCAGATGAGTCCCGATTTCAGTTGGTAAGAGCTGATGGTAGGGTTCGAGAGTGGTGCAGACCCCACGAATCCATGAACCCAAGTTGTCAACAAGGAACTTTGCAAGCTGGTGTTGGCTCCATAATGGTGTGGGCTGGTTTTACGCGGAATGGACTGGGTCCTCTGGTCCAACTGAACCAATAATTGACTGGAAAGGGTTATATTCAATTACTTGGAGACCACTTGCAGCCATTCATGGACTTCATGTACCCAAACAACNAGCAATCATTGACTGGAAAGGGTTATATTCAATTACTTGGAGACCACTTGCAGCCATTCATGGACTTCATGTACCCAAACAACGATGGAATTTTTATGGATGACAATGCGCCATGTCACCGGACCATAACTGTTCGCGATAGTTTTGAGGAACATTCTGGACAATTCCAGCGAATGATTTGGCCACCAAGATCGCCCGACATGAATCCCATCGAACATTTATGGGNATAACTGTTCGCGATTGTTTTGAGGAACATTCTGGACAATTCCAGCGAATTATTTGGCCACCAAGATCGCCCGACATGAATCCCATCGAACATTTATGGGACATAAACGAGAAGTTAGTTCGTGAACAAACTCCTGCACTGGCAACANTTAGTTCGTGAACAAACTCCTGCACCGGCAACACTTTCGAAAATTATGGACGTCTATTTAGGCAGCATGACTCAATATTTCTGCCGGGGACTTCCAACGACTGTTGAGTCCATGCCNAACGAGAAGTTAGTTCGTGAACAAACTCCTGCACTGGCAACACTTTCGCAAATTATGGACGTCTATTTAGGCAGCATGACTCAATATTTCTGCCGGGGACTTCCAACGACTGTTGAGTCCATGCCACGTCGAGTTGCTGCACTTCGCCAGGCAAAAGGAGGTCCGACGCGATATTAGGAGGTATCCCATGACTTTTGTGGCCTCGTAACATAAATATAATTTTTTTTTTGTTTGCCATCCAGCGTCCGAGAAGAGCTTGCAGATGTGATTTCGCAAGATGCATACTCGGGGAAAAACTGCAGTTGTGTGCTGGTGTAGATGCAAAAATATCTTTAATAGTTGCTGCGAACACCTGCTGCACATCCTATGCGTGATTTAAGGTTGTGTGAAATTCGAAGATACCTGATCACGTTACAGTCACGTGCATATATGGTCATTCCACAATGCGAAAAAACAATAATTTCAATAAATCGAACCTGAAAATAATTTAGTCGCCCAGTCAAGCACGAGTCACCGTGGGAGCGAGATGACGCCATTTGATCCGGAGAACCTGTACATCTTATCATATCCGGACGACTTTAAAATCACATTTTCGTTCTGGGATTCTGGATCATTATATTCCTACAAAGAAAATTGTGATGGAAGGGACCTCTGGTTATATTCAGTGACTCCGGGTGATTGCAAACCTACTCAGCAGTTAATAACTTGTTGTACTCATGGGAATTGCGTGGCTCATCACATGAAATGGGATACGACTCTTCCAGCAATCGTGGACCAATTTCTGGGATTTGCAGCATCTTCGAGTCGAGGCAAGGTCAATCCTCCTTCTACGACCACTGAAATTTACGCCCCTGACTGCTCCGCCCATGTCTGCATACGTCAGCTAAGTAATACCAACGAAGCTTCGACTCAAACGGCTCCAACTAAACGTCAAAGGTCGTGCCGCAGAAACCGTGCTGACACCACGATACATAAATATTCTGGGTAACCAGCATCGAACTGTGAAGCGTGCCCAAGCAAACGTCCACGTGAGATGTCACCAGCTGCTGCCAAAATGGGTTCGTCCACGACCAACTTTAATTTGGAAAAAATATATTTTAACATTCACATTCTACTGTGTCAGATTGAACGTCAAAGTTTGCTAATAATTTTTTACGAACACGTTTTGGATCGCACATTAAATTTTTAACGACTCTCGAATTTTATGTGCATTTATAGTTTTTTTAATTTGTGTAAATATAACATACCTGTATAAAAATTTTATTATCTGTTTATTTATATTTTAAACCTGTAATTTTTTTAATATAACGTTCAATTTTTCGTTAAATAAATAAGACGTGGAGAAAATAAAATGAGGAAAAATTTTATTTAAATGTTTTTGCTCGTGGGAATAGCAAGGAGGACACTTGCCACGAACATGTACAGAATTTGAGCGGGCAAAGAAAACAGGAAAAGCTTGCACGGAGTAATTCTCCACGTACGCTCTGACATACCCTCTCATACGCGCAGCACGTCGATCAAACTATAGTCATGCTGGTTTCAGTACGAGTTTCCTGGCGACTATTTGCGTTTCCGATCTCATGCATGATTAGCTATTTCCCCGGATCTAAATCAAAGTTGATGGACAGCGCAGTTTCGCTGGTATTCTCTCCATGTTGGTTCTGGGAGCTGCAAAGTAGATCTTNTCCATGTTGGTTCTGGGAGCTGCAAAGTAGCTCTTATGGCAGGGAAAAACTCACACTGCATTTATTAGCCTTTGGCTGTCTCCCATTCCATTACTTTGTTATTGGCCATTTAAATATTAATACTTTAATGGTATATATATATATATATATATCTTTTTTTAAAGAAAAAAATAATAATATTAACTTATTTAAGGGTTTTGCCTACCTAGCAATAAAATTGAATATATCGGTTTTTTTTATTCGCAGGCATACAGACACATGGCAAAAGAGGGTAAGGCTGTGGTGAGGGTATGCAGAGCATTATAGGCGGGCGATGGGCAATCGCTTATAAGCTTTAGTTTGGGCTTCGATGTGCCATAGTTGTATTGGTATTGAAGACTCTGTGCTGTGGCTACTTTAAAGAAATTAGCAGCCATCTTCATAATGTCATGTATGTATTTCTGGTCCAAGAGTGACAAAGCTCTCCTAATTAATACAGGGGAATTATTCAAAAAGATGGGTGCCTCTGCATATATCGCCTCAGGGCAATGCGACGCTGCACCATCAGAGACCATGGTAGAATCCGGAGCTTCACCTATAGCAACATTTGGCATTGCGACGGAGATGCCCTTCCGGAGCACTCAGACACCACCCTTCCAGGGCTCCCAGATGCCACCCTTTCGGGGCTTCCAAATGGTTGATTTGGCTACATGAGACAACATAACAGAAGGTTCCCTTCTGCTGAAAGCTGTAAACGTACCGCAACTGGAAAATGGAACACGTGAAATGACTGTTTTACATGTGCAAACAACGGAGACGCTTTCTTGTAACGATATGACGGACTCATCCGTGTCGGGTCAGTACTCTCCGGTCTCTGATATTGCTTACACAAATGCTGAAAGATGCCTTGGCTGCAAAGACATATGGTCTCCGCTGCCTCTCGATGCTAACCTACGCTCCCAACGGTCTGAAGAGGATGAGCATTTCATGCACTATACATAATGATGCTGCCAATTTACATCTCGAACTGACTTACTGCGTACGTGTTCTTGCGGACGTGAAATGTTACATGGAAGTTTTCTGCCATCAAAGATTATGCAGCTACATTAAACATGTATAAGAATGTAAAAATATGATTTTAGAGACACTAATTTTTTCTTCTATACTTGTAAACCAAGCATTTTAACCTACTTTTTTCGTGTAATAATAATATGTGGTATTTGAGTTAAATGCAGTGAAATGTTTTTTTAACTTCTAACTGTAGGCGTGAGTTCAGTAATTTATTTTTTCTCCATGTAAAAAAGAATGTATTTTTCCCCCCTTTTTATTGGTATAAAAATTGTTTGCGCTTGCTTTTTCCTTGTAGAAGGGACAAGTACGTGCAATATTTGTTCTCTATTTTGAATATGTTTATTGCATTTGCTTTCCCATGGAGTCGACCTTCATTATGACTCGTCGCACAAGAACGCTGCCAGCCTCTGCCTGTATCTCTTCTCTCTCTCTCTCTCTCTCTCTCTCTTCTCTGCATTTTTTGCATGTAGCAGCAATAAAAACACTCATGTCATTTAAAAATAATTTCAATACGAATGAAAATATTACTAAACTACTTAAAACAAAATTATTTATTTTACATCATAATTTAAAAAAATTGTGAGAAAATTAAAATAATATATATACATACATCGTATTTACACATCAAATGAAAGAATATATGTATTTACATATATATATATATATATATATATATATATATAACATTTACAAAACACATAGGAGAAAATATTGTACATGAAAAACCTATTTACTGAAAAAAAACTAAGGATTTGTAAACAACGAAAAATTATGAGATAGTTATACACATCAACATTTATTTGTACAATATGATTTTTTTACACATAGCATAAAAACGTACTTTTTTCCATCAACACTTTTAATCACGCACGTCAATAATTTTTTTACGCTGTAGAACGTGTGTGTTTTGTCAACTAAAAAAATACTAGGAGAATGGGAAGTTTTCATCTCCTGGGGTTTTCTAANATATCAACATTTATTTGTACAATATGATTTTTTTACACATAGCATAAAAACGTACTTTTTTCCATCAACACTTTTAATCACGCACGTCAATAATTTTTTTACACTGTAGAACGTGTGTGTTTTGTCAACTAAAAAAATACTAGGAGAATGGGAAGTTTTCATCTCCTGGGGTTTTCTAAAGCTCATATGCATACACACAAACACGCGCGAGCACCACTGGCCATGAGTCCGGTGGCATTGTAACTTCCAAACTGTGCCAAGCGCCATCATATAATTTAGAGCATACTTTAAAATTTTTATCATTTTTTAATTTAAGTTTAGATTCGCAATTTTCCCTGTCGTACTTGCTTGAATGTCGTTTGGCACAATTTTTTTTTTTTTTCATATTTCCAAAGTTTTTGGGAAATTTGATTTCTGAATGGCATAAATGAACTGCACACTCGCCACTGTCGCAATCTTGCACTAATAATTCAAGAGACTTACTATAAAAGACGCTTCTTTCAAGGAGGGAATTAACATTTGCCTCACACCGTTCCACAGCTATGGTAAGAGCCGGCTGGTCCGTGTAGGTTACTCTGTGCAGTAGAGGATAGGTTGTTGCATATTTTTTCTTGGGAATGAACTTATCACCAGGAAGCGCTCCACCAATGCGAGAAGACTTGTTGGAAGGTATCGGCCTCGAGCCAAGGTGCACTTCACATGCAAACGTAGTGCAGGAGGATGCCCAGTACAGGAAACATTGCCTTTTAACAATATTGTCATGTTCATCAGATTTCTCCTGCCATTTGCGCACATATTTATTTTTAATTTTTCGGAAAAGTTAGTACACTACAATTTCGTACGTTCTTGCCTTGCATATGTGGACATCACGATTTTGTTTTACCAACTCCTCCAGCGAACAAGGAAGTGTTGAGATATAGGCAGAAATTGTAAACGTAACCGCTTTTATATTCGCACGTTAATGTGTCCCGCACATAAAAGTCTTCGAAATCATCGTAGCAGCATAGTCATTGAATTTTACCATCACAAAATTTAATTTGCAGAATGCCTCGAGCATCTCGAAAACTTACGCGTTGGTACTTACAATTGAGTTCACTGTACTTGCTCACGTCTTCTGACCTTAATGGAGAAAATTCGGTGATGGATGCCTCCGTTTCTTCTTCGATATCACTGTATTCGAAGTCGGAGCTGATGGAGCTCTCTGAGAAGCTGGGAGAGAATAAGCTGTGGGACGTTCTGGCCGATTGGGGCTGGAAAGGGTTGCCTGATGGTTGCGGGTTCGAGCTAGTAGACGGCATTGATAAAGTTACTCCTCGTGCCAAAATGGTGCGGATAAGCGGAAGAATATTAACTCAATTTTCTTCTGCGTTGCTGTTGCTGTTATTTTCTTTTTCACTTGGCAACATGGCTATCTAAAATTTAACAGGTGTTTGAAACTCAGCAAGTTTCGAAAAAGGATGCTGGACTTTCCTCTTGAAATAGTGAGAAAGGAACGGTGGCGAGAAAAATGACTGCTTTCCCAAGGAGGCTCGAGGGTGTCTCTTATAAAGAGTTTTTAAGGCGAAAAAATAGTCCGCCCACGCGATTAGCCAATGAGAAATACTGGCGAAGCAATTAAATATATTGTAAGGAGGTGGGCAATTAGCCAATGAGAATCAGGGGTATGGGAATTGGTCAATTAAATATATTAGAAGGGAGGTAGTGGAGGGGTTCAGCTGTCTGCTGGGTGCGTTGCTGGGGACAGTACCAGCAATGTAAAACAAATGACTTACAAAAATGAAGATGGCGGTCGAACGAAGGCGAGAGAAAAACTCCAGTAATGTATAAACAACTGACAAACGAAAAAAACAAGATGGCGAACGGTGACTATGACGCCTATTTATATGGCGGACCTTCCAAGATTGCGGACTGCACCGACCAAAATGTTGGATGGTGGCTGTGACGCCTACCAAGATGGTGGACTGCACCTACCAAGATTATGGAATGATTATGGGTGGAGTATGCTGTGGGAAATTATTTTTTTATAAATTTTTTTACTAATTTTTAAATAATTTTTAAATAAATTTTTTATAAAGGTTTTGATTTTTTCTTATTTTGTTGGATATTTTAGGTTTTCAAGGTCAAATGTTACTGGGGTCAAGGTCAAAGACTCCCACGTTCAATGTCAAGGTCACCTGTGTCCATTATGGCCGCCGGACAACCGTAATGACAGAGCACGAATAGCTCCGATGCTCCGGTCCCAGGTCTCTTTGTGCCAAAATCCCCATAATCCCTCTACTTAAAGGTTACATATTATACTGAGAGATACTTTGAGCATGTAAATAAACTCGATGAAGATTCTTATGATGAATATGACTATCTTTACTTGAAGATAAACGAAATAATAGTACATTTTTGATAGTGAAAATGGAGACGATAGCAATGCATCATCGTCTAAAGAATTGGATAGCTCTGAAAATCTCACGGGATATGAGCGAAAATTGTCATTAAGGTAAATGTTTCATGTTATTCGTTACATGATGTGGGTAGGTTTAATCCACTTGGTTAAGCCTCAACCCACGCAGACTNAGGGTGGTTCCACCTCACCTGTCAACAGCAACGTACAGAGTTGAATCCGCACGCGCCACCTTGATGGGGCCGAGTGCTATCCTCACTCTACAAACCCGCTTTGTAAACGAGTCCTCTTACTAGGCGGACCAGACCGTCGACCCTTCGTTGATGAGCACCAACCCTTCGAAACCTGGCAACCTGCATGAGACAGTACGCTTGCGTTCCACGGCAGCTGCTACTGTCCCTTCCAGTGTCAGGAAGCCCGCCCTCCAGGCAAGTACCCACCTCCAGATCTCCTTCTAAGCAGAAGGTTCAACCACTACCACCCAGAGTCCGACCCGCGATCAGCACGGCCAAAGCCGGGGCTTTCACACTGATCCCCTGGGTACCCACAATTTTCAGACATGCACACTGAGTTTTCACCCAGAGCGGCCCAGTCCCTCCAGGACGCCAGACAATCCCTTCATCGTGACTCCGCCACCCCGAGATCATCCCCGATTTAGACAGAGTGACAGACCGCGCGTGCAAAGTGTAGCCGTGTTATATAGCTTCTGGTGGTGTAATTGTCCTAAATACAGTGCCGCCGGGAGGGGAGCTCCGCCGACGCTTCGNGTGCAAAGTGTAGCCGTGTTATATAGCTTCTGGTGGTGTAATTGTCCTAAATACAGTGCCGCCGGGAGGGGAGCTCCGCCGACGCTTCGCTGATGTGGTTTGTAAACTATTATTGCTGTAATGTGTCTGGGGCTCTTCGCCTGGCCTGGATACCAGCGCGTCGCTGCTGTTCGCTAGGCTTGTCCGCCTTTACTGAATCTTAACATCTCCCCCGTTGTTAATGAAATCGAGATGTCCTCATCTCTTAGCGGGTACAGCATAGGAAAAAGTGTGAGGGATATATTGATGCGGACTAAGTAATCTTCTGGCAGCAGGGCTGGACAAGGGTAGAGAGACTTCGCTACGGTAGGATTGTGTCAGATGGTATAGAAGGAGAGAAGGAAATACTAAGGTAGTGGAGCTGCCAGTGCCGTGAAGTCTTCCGTGACTACGCCTGAACGGCCAGGGCAGTGTTCCGCTTAGTGTGTAACTGTCAGGTGTGGCGGCCCTGAACTTGGCATTAGCTAAGGCGTGCAAATACTCTTCCGCGTGACCGCAGCAGACCACTCCGGGTGGGACCAATTCACGTCAGCCTGTTCTTGAAGTCTTGCTGTATTTTTATTTCGCGGTAACTAAAACTGCATACCCCTGATGGGCGGCTTAAATTAATCTGAGAATAAGAATTTTGAATTGCAAATTGTTAAATATGAATGACCGAAGTTATTGAAATTATAAAGAACAATATTAAACCACTCCCATCGCCAAAAATTACAAAAGAATTACACAAATGCTGAAAGTTACAATAAGGTTATTACAACTCAATGCTGAAAAATATAGTCCTAATGAAATTATAAATTACATGATCAGTCTTAAAAGTCCGTGCATAATTTGTGGACGTCTGTTAGGAAGGAATAGGATTAGCGTTTGGCACGTAGGAGGGCATAAATTAATTTTATTATAATATTAAAAATAAGTAAAACAGAAGAACAAAAATTGTGCCGCGGCGTGAGACCTATTATATACCAAGTGTGGGAAGGGTGTATGGAGTCTTACGCTTACTTAAAGCTAACACAGTAAACATAATGAAAATCTACAATTACTGTATAGCATTAACATATTATTCAAAATAAAATTTGACAATTTAATTATATTATTTACATATTTTTGTGTAAAATTCATNATAGCATTAACATATTATTCAAAATAAAATTTGACAATTTAATTATATTATTTACATATTTTTGTGTAAAATTCATTGTATCCGTTTTATGCAGTGTTTAAACAGTTTAGTAATCTCTATAGTATAGTATTTTACAGTAATTATTATGAAGTTATCTATCATATTACATTTTCTGTTACATATTGAATGTTTGCGGATAACACTGAAAATCATACAATAATCAAACTTAGGTTTAATGAAACTATAACTATTACAAATATTTTATTATCATCAACAGTTTGTAGAAAATTACTAAGCATTATTTTTTTTATCATATTTAATAGGTCTATATAAAATGTATTAAATAAGTTTGATAGCTATGTTTGGAATACTCCGGTCTATATAAGGGCTTAACATTTTTTTTTTCGAAGAAAATATATAACATTCTTTTAAACTGTAAGTCATAAAATATATAAGTGTTTTATATTATCTGTGATTAGTTATTTCATTTTTTTTGTAA
>NQII01006189.1:83891-126960 GCA_002778355.1 Clitarchus hookeri | reverse complement strand
AGCTAATTTTACACTGACACGGTTCAAAGTGTTGAGTGGCCAGGACACACATGGGTTAGGGACAGTGGAATTGAGACTAAAAACGTGGATTGCGGAGAAGGAAGGGCCTCGTGGTCGACGACCCGGACGTAGACTTATTCCCTGGACTGCACGTTGAGGCTAACGAGATCTGCAAACGGGTATTACGGCTCCCTTACGCTGGAAAAACTTACGTACATTGTAAACTGCAGGGGTCATTCCAAGCGAAATCAACCGGAAAATTTGAGAATTCAACCTCACCACCTGGGATTTAATAAAACGTTCAAGAATCATTATCCACAAAAATATAAGTAAGAATATATTGTTAGAAGAAAAATAATATCTTGTTGGGTTTGATATAATTATTTTTCCAATTTGGAAAAAAAAAACTTATTGTTTTTTTGGTTTAAACAAAAATGTTTTCAATTCTGAATATTTCTGGATGCAAGTCCCAGAGAGTTGTTTAACCCTCATTTTAGAGGGAATTTCATAAGATTTTATTTGATATGTCACATAACCACGTTTTAAATTATTTTTTAATTTAAGTTTTTTTTAAATAAAATTAGTCTTTTTTTGTAAATTAAAAAAAAAAAATATTATTTAAAAAGCTATAAAACCTGTAAATTTTAAAGTGGGGTCTCATTAGGATAAGGAGGTATTGAGAAAAAATATGGTAGTGTACAAGAATAAGACATTAAAATCTTAAAAATGTTGGTAAGCTACGAAGTGTTGTATGAGAAAAAGAGAGTAACAAAAGCTACATATTAAGCAAATGTATAATCTAACATAATACAAGAGCAAACACCAAGGTTAAAGTTTTTACCTAGTAAATGATCAGGCCAATATTGGTTTAATCAACTACTATCATTGTCTTACCACAGTACCTCTCATTATTCTTCTTTGCTTTTAATACCATGCATGAATTTTGAGTTTTGGCTTCTGTTAGATGATAATTTCTTTCTGTTGCTGTCGTAGGATCAACTTTTGCCAATACCTCACTTTTATGCAGAAATAAAATGCCAGTAAAATGAGGATATTTCAAAGAGGGAGAAAGAAGGTCCATGTGGATCCAAAAAACTTACTTTTCCTTCATCTTCTCGTATTCCGAATTCATATCCTAAACACCATTTACCTGAGTAATGGCAGGTAACAAACCCAACAATGTCATTAGTGTTAATATCATCATCAATGCCATCAAATTACACTGTTTATACTTTTGCTTCCTCTGGAAATGAGTAGCGTTTCACCAAAACTCCAAGTCTCCTTCACAGGACTTAACTGTGGAATTATTTTGTACCCTTTATTGNAATGAGTAGCGTTTCACCAAAACTCCAAGTCTCCTTCACAGGACTTAACTGTGGAATTATTTTGTACCCTTTATTGTTTCCGTTGCTTCAAATTCTTCTCTTCTGNAGGTAACAAACCCAACAATGTCATTAGTGTTAATATCATCATCAATGCCATCAAATTACACTGTTTATACTTTTGCTTCCTCTGGAAATGAGTAGCGTTTCACCAAAACTCCAAGTCTCCTTCACAGGACTTAACTGTGGAATTATTTTGTACCCTTTATTGCTTCCGTTGCTTCAAACATACTCTTCAAATTCTTCTCTTCTCACTCGTAATCGTCCTGAGTGGAATAAATAAACTGTTGGTATTATTGTTGCTAGCCCTGTTGGTGAGGGGTCATTATTTGTTCACGGTAGACTTTACTTAGACTTGCTGAATGTTTTACGGCCCCTCCTATGTCGTCACGCACTTCTTTCTACGTGAAGAAGGAGAACTAAGTCCACTCCCACTTTGTCAAAATATCAAGGAAGTTGGAATTGTTTTTGTACTGGATGCTGCTCCGTCTGAAAAATAATGAAGCTTTTTGGGTTTACGAGGCAGTTCAGTTTCAATTTTAGGAAGTCAATCGTGAGGCGTTGGAATAAATGAACAACAATTGTGTTACGAGCCATTCGATCAGAGATAACAACCTAGCTTAAGTGCACTAGCTTTTTGCTTTCCTCATTAGCAGCATACGACAAACTGCTGGATTGTCACCTGAGCGCTGTTCCAGTGGAATCCTTGTGAGCACCTTGAAGCATAAATGTATAATTCTCAGCAAAATCTTAAAGTATAATATATTTGTTTTGAGATGGATTTTCTCTCAAGATTGTTGAGTAGCAATAAAGGAATGTCTTAAAAGTTTTGGACAACTGTGAAACAAATTATATTAACACTCTTGTGTTGGTTTTGTAAAAGTTTCCAGGACATGGTAAAGTGAGCGCTCACGAGGCCTTCATTTCATTTCAGCCATTTTTTATCCTTACACCACCTTTTTAAATAAATATTGCCATGTAAGAAACAAACACAGTGTGTATATTCCACCTCACTAGGAAGTTAACGTCTAAGGCTAAAATAAAATATATTTATTGAACATTATTCCAAACGAGAGGGCTTTCTAAAGTGCTCACTTTACTGTAAATAGCCTATATCAATGTGCATCCATTGTTTGGAGGTGATATTTCCAATACTGTTTAGCTCAAAAACATCTTCAAATCATCACTTCCTGCACAATTTTTATAATAACACATAGATGTTGGGGTCTTGCAAATCATATTGGTTGTTAAGTCTTTGTAGGTTTTAATCGGTGTTTTACACCAAGCCATCATTAATATATAGTGCAAACACACACACAATGTGTCCCAGGAAGAACACGATGATTGCGATTAGCTCACAAAATGTGGAAATACAATTTTTTTGTTCTTGGTAACGTTCCTTAAATAATACGTATGATTTTCTTAATGTGCTCCGAATTAAATACTTTTGAACATGAACATATTTACCATCTAATTTTACTGTTACAAAATCCTTTTTACCAGGCATTAGACAATTAACCTCATCATTTTCATAAAACCCTTCTACCAAGGCCACTGTCACAGGGTCCAATATTCTTCCAGGCCGGAGTCTGGGCATGACGTTACATCTTGTTCATTTACAAGTTCTTTCTTCTTTCTAGTACTAAATTTTGACACTCCAAATTTAGTTTCTATTTGTTTTATTAAGTCCAACTTTTCGGAAGTGTAGTAAAGATTTGCATTTTTACACTTTTGTCTTCTGTAGCTTTGAACTTTTCTTTTAGTTGATTAATATCATCATTATTATTTTGAATGGCACCAGACACCTGGGTTTAAATTTAGTATTTTCGTTCTAAAAGCTTCTGTCACTTTTAAGATTTTCTTCTGAATACTTTTTTTTTTTATGGGCATTTCTTCAATGGTACCAAGACTTTTGTTTATAGATTCAGTTGCCGTTATTTTCTTCTGGAGTTGTAAATAAAACACCTCGAGGTACTGTTTCATGTGATTCTGAGCTGTCTGAATGCACGCCTTCTTGCCACCTTCTTGTAAATTAGCGTTATGTCTTAAACAATTATCATTCACGATTCTCAAGTTTTTTTTATGATAGTCATGGCCAAATTTTTTAAAGGTTGTAAAGTTCCGTCTTTACTGTTACAAGCGTATATTTAATAATATAGCAGCCTCAAAGGTTAGGCGCCATCTTGTAACGTTTCGCCGCTTACACTGTCGACTGTTTACTTGCCACGGCTTGCTCAAGGTAGAATACACGAGACTCAGTACCATTGGATGTTAGTTAATTATGAAAGAAAGTACAAAGTTAGTTTCTTCTATACTTTATTTATCATTTTTTTGAATGACACAGTTCAGTATGCTTACAGGTCATACGTCTGTACGAACCGTTCAGAGATAAATATTCAAGTACCGAACAGCGCCACAGTGGTGTCCGTGTATTAACGTCTCATGAATATTAGCCCGAATAAAGAATATCTGCTGCTACCTCCCACACCGGCTGAGAAATGAAATAATACAGTCTAGTGGCCGATGTGGGGGTTCACGTCACACCTGATGCGATCTACGCTATCATTGTACTACGACAACTCTCTCTGACGACTAAAGAAGACGACCGCTTCTAACGGCCCTCGCCGCAGACTGCCCCTCCTAAGAAGACTCTCAACGACCAAGAAGACTCAACGACTAAGAAGACCCTGTAAGGGCGACAGCTAGACGCCTATATCCTACTGCCTATCCCCCCTCTCCTGTGATAACGGCCTGGCCACGTACGCTCTCCCTCGTTATCTAACTGCTCCGTACGAACTACTCCTGCGATAAGCGCCCGGCATCCGGCATCTGCCAGCAGCGTCATCTAAACTGCACGTGTCCCGCGCTCAACACAACGTTATCATAACTGACTGCTCCGTACGAACTACTCCTGCGCCGTCAACATTAACAAACTTCGCCGTCCACAAAAACTTGTTGACATTGCCTAAAACTGCGCTGGGGGAACTATAACTGTTGACGCATTCAACATCCCGATAATCTAACCTCTCGTTTCTTATAAAATTTGGATGACGCAGTGAAACTGCGCTGAAGGAACTAAATAATGCTGAGGTTTCAAAAACTCCAAAGTTCGAAACGAAAACTGTAACCAGGACTCCTGATAAAAACTTAACACGCAGACGTCCGCCCCTTAACCTACAAATGCACACGTCCGCCTGATAAACTAAGACGGGAAACTGGCCACCACGGCTTTAAACTGAAACACGATAAAAATATTACGAAGCTGTCCCAAAGCTTCACAAACATGAAAGAATTTTACACCCGAGTCCCGAAAAATTATGAATATTGTGTCATTACAAGGTGTTACAACAGTACACCGCAAAGTAATGTTTTGATGTACTTGGTTCAATCTTCACATTAAACTTCAGCCGACAGTTAAAACGAAATGAAATGAAATGTTTATTTAACAAACACATAACACTTGATTCACTTTAACTTAAATCTATTATAACTGATGATAAAAAAAACCTTTATGGAAAACAAAATCTTCCAAATAATATCACACTTCAAACAACTAACAGTTCACTCACTGAGACTTGAATGAAGACCAAACAACTATTGAGCTTGAGTGAGCGTGAGACCACAAACCTACATGAACACTGACCATGCACATCTGTTCTGGCATCCAACTCAATGCTGTGCCAGAAAACCTGTGCTATATTTCTAGTAGTAGCATACTCTATTCAAAATAATTACATAACAAAGAAATGATTGGTATTATATTATATATAATTTTTACCTTACAAAAATTAAAATTGAAATGTTATCTTATTTCAGCCCAGACATATCTTTTCATAACTCCTGATCCCAATGAAATCTCAATCTAAAATGTTCAGGTTTTGTAGCTTTTATCATTACAAAAAAAAATATATTTCTTTATTTTAAATTTTACAAAAACCACCAACTCAATTTTTTTATGAAAAACAATTTAGAATTCTTTAAAATAAAAAAAAACTCAAAAACATGGTTATGTGGCATATTAATTGAAAGCTTAAGAAATTCCCTTTAAAATGAGGGGTTAAACAACTCTCTAAGACGCAAGCTTGGTTCACAATTGAAAGCATTACAGTAAGCACAGAACATGGGTCGTGTGTACAAGAAATTACTATGTTTTCGAACCTATTGATTCTCAATTGCACGTAACACGTCATGTGCATGAGAATTCCTGACATTATACACAAAGTAAATTGTTATATTTCATTTCTTGTGTGGGTGCATAAAGCTGTTGTGCCCCCAAACAACTATGGGTACAAATTAAATCATTTTAACTAACACGAATAACTATCTCAATCAAGGGTTTAAAAAGCACAACTGTATTGGACGTTTTGGCACAAGTATTTACAATGTTGCTTACTTTCACAATCTGATCTGGTCACAAGAGTTTGAATTATTAACGAAAAAAGTTTCATTTGGAAGCTCTGGCCGCAGGTCGTCCCAGGAGCAGCTGAAGTCCTCTAGAAGAAGTCTGCTGGGACACTGAAGCAGGAATGACGCTCGCAGACTGTGCAAGGGATAATATAGGATCTTGCCAAGTGGTGGAATAATCTCTCCCGCCAGTCTACCGAGTGCCGCCAGGGAAGTGGCCAAGGCGATGGCCATCCGCCATTTTGTTAGGACGGACAGAAGTCTTGTACTGATTGGCTGTAGTGCATGGCCCCGTGATTGAGAAAATGTTGGTCATGTAGGAAAAAGTTATAACGAGGATAGTAAATAACACGGAATAACAGGACGCACGTGTAGATGAAACAGGAAAGACATCCCGTGAAATCATGCTCTGCCACGGCAAGTTTTCCCCTGGCTGACCACAAGTCACTAATATAGCGTTGAAATACAGGCTGAAACTCGCTGGTGCAGAGACGAGAGCCGTGAAGGGCTTCAAAAACAACAGATTATCAGAGCAGTGTATAAAATGTTCATCAAAGTTGTTTATTTATAATGGAAGAACATTTAAGATGCAGTAACAAAGAAAGGCCCCAAGATATTAATTTAGAGAAAAGAACAGGTTAACAGATTACTCAAGGAAATGTTTATAGTTAGTTACATATTTTTGATTGCAAAACAAAGATTTTAAAGAAAATCAAAAATGCTATATATTTTAAATATCTGCAAATTTTCTGTGCAATAGCAAGCACAATCTGTTTAGAAAATCCATTACTTACCAATATTACCAACTGATGTCAAACTCATCTCAAAATTTAATTGGCTAAAAATAATACACAAGTATTCAATTGTGAATCAATTTTGAACAAGAATTTTGGTTTTGTGAATGTATTACTGTAGTGTTCTATGCTCTGTGCATGTGTATTTTAATTGTGAACCCAGCCTTATACAACCAGAGTTACTCAAGATTTAAACATTTGTACAAGCCAAAAAAGTGTTTTTTTCCCCCCTAGATTTGGAAATTAATTACATCAAAACCCAAGAAAGCAAATTTTTCTAAAAAAAAACATTTATTCAAATTTATATCTTTGAGGAAAATGATTAAGTTTTATCAAAATGTGAGGTGGTTAGGTTGACTGGTTTGGCATGAACTTGTCGCTACTCCTCACCTGAGGTATACAGGGTGGTTCATAGGATCTGAGTTAATTTTACCAGGCATAGACTATAAGGTGCCTTGAATATTGAATAGTGTGAAAAATTATAACGTCATCACGTTGTAACGTGGCACGCGCACAGTTACTGTCGGTTTTAAGTTGCCGACTACCACTCGACTAGCTCAAGACGGAGTAACACGAGACTCTGTAAAATGGACGCCAATTACAAATGAAATAAATTCAAGTTCCGGAGTATTTGTTCTATACTTTTATTTATCATTTTAGTGACACAGTTCACATACGAAGTTCAGGTATGCAGAGTACGAACCGATCACAGATAAACAGACAAGTGTAGAACAGCGCCACAGTTGTTTACGAAGGCAGGAGGGACGTTCGTTCCCTCCGGGCACCCTAGCGACCTCTCACACCTGCAGAAATAATTTAATAAAATTGAATAGTTCAAGCCGAAAAGAAATGAAGTGAAAAAAGATTAAGAGGTTGTGAGTGCTTGCCGGTGTGGGTGAAGCTCTTCACGCCCGATGCGTCTTCTCTGACGGTTGGTTACTTTTTCTTTTTTTAGGCGATAGACACCCCGAGTATTTATTCTGCGGGCCTATCACCCTCTTCTCCTAAGATAAGGGCACAGCAGCCGGCATCTGCCAGCAGCGTCATCCAAACTGCGCTGTGTCCCGTTTAACTGCGCTGTCAAGATAAAGATAAACGAACTTCTCGTACAAAACTTGTCGACACAGTCTGAAAGTTTCTAAATAATGCTGACGCTTAACAAAAACTAAAACTTTCAAAATGACAACCGGACACCTGATAAACGTAAAACGGCAAACCTATGCCCGATAAACAAACTATCATGGTAAAACGAACCACCGCGGCTTTTAATTTCAAATCCGATAAAAATATTATAAAACTTAGCAAAACGAAAGAAAATGAAACACGTGTCCCGAAAATTAAGAATACTGCGTCATTATATTACCCCGCGACTGGCTCACCGGACTGCCTCGCGTATTTTGGCGTGATGACTGATGCAACTGACTGACTCTGCCGGGGTCCGACCCCCCGGCCTCTCGGCATACCGACGGATGACTCTCTCGACTGATGTGGTGTAACTGACGTAACTAACGTGACTAACTTGTCTCACCCCCTCCATGTCCTGCAAATTGGCTTTTATACTCTTGGGCTTCCCCCTTAGAACCTTACACATGCCGTTATTTGTTAGGTGCAAGAAGGGAGGGGTAAGATGCAGAACAAAGACCCAACTTCCTCCACGTGCCAGGACTCTTGTTGGTGTAGGGGAGAGGAGGGTGACCTGCGGTGCTACTGACAAACCCTGTCAGCTCTTTTCGCGGCGCGTGTCCAAGTTTCCACGCAGTTTGCTAGGGTTGGTGGGTGGAGGGGACCCGCGCTTCAACCTTGNGGGAAGCCCTTGTGGGAGGGTGTGGGTTGGGGTATGGCGTGCGTTGGAACAGCTGAGTTTCTACGTTGAATATGGCACTCATCAATCCACCCGGTTTTTGCAAAGCTGGTACAACTTGCACCAAAATTTCGGTATTCTGTTGCGCTACTGTCGCGCCCCTCCCCTGTGGCTTTTTCTATGCTGCGCTCGTCTTGTGCGCCTTGCTTCCCACGTGGCTATCGCAACGTATTTCCTTCGGTGGCTATCGCAACGTATTTCCTTCGGTGGCCGTTTCGTGGTTCTCGTGCGGCCTGTTCTGTGGACAGACAGCTGTAACCTCCCTCTCTCTCCGTTCCCTCCTTCTGTCTCCTAATCTGGTCGTTACTCAAGGACGCTCATCCCCACGGTTAACAGGCATGCCCTGCCTGCTAAAAGGGCCTAACACTCTGGCTCTGCGTTACAAACACCTCTGACGGCTTGATTATTTACAATGTACAAGTTAATTTTCAAATACCTCATAGGCCGCATACGCTGGGAATAAAAGGTAACTTCTAAGTTTACTGGGACGATTAAACCACTTAATTTACTACACGGCGTTTAGGGGTTGGCAGAAAAACTGACGGACTTTTCCTGGGTTCTACTTCTGCCGTGGACTGCATGTTACTGCACGGTTTAAACCTCTGGCTACATATTTGAACTTGTGCAAAAAAAAATAAACAAAACATAAACATGCTACACATCTCGGACTCTGTATAGTACTTACAAACCTTACATGGTTTCACACCTTTGTACAGGGTTACATTGGTACAAACACTTTTTTCTACGGGGTTACAATTTACACATTTTACTAAATGCCCTCAGTGATCGCTCCAGATCACAGTACTTTTACAGTACTTAATTTTGGTCTTCTATTCTTCTGTTTCCTGGTAAGTTGGGGACTTTCTTGCCCATAGGCAAACAATAATGTGGCAGAAGGCATTTACGTTTTGTGACACGGTTTACTTTTACGGCGGCTCGTAGGCCGAGAATAAAAAAACACTCTTATCTTCTAGGTTGGGAAACTCTGTTCCTGCATTCGAACTAATGTCTGGCACTCTGCCGTTTTTACAACTGGTCTGACTGTAGGCGGAAGCAAACACAATTAACCTATATCTCCAAACTTACACATGGTTCCTTTTTACTGGTAAGGCGGCTCACAGGTCGTGTCAAGAAAAAAACAAACAATGAAACCCTTATCGTATCTTGCCTCTGCCGCTCTTACACGCGGTCTTGACGTTGGGGCAAATGTAAACACACCACACCCTCGGTAAATTTTTTTTAACACATTCTAACCCGGCTGAAGGCCTAAATTCCTCATTTACATAGGATAAACACAGATCGGCATATGGCCGATTTTAGGCTCTGGAACGTCTTGGCCTTTGTCGCACTTATGTTTGGCGTGAGGTAGGGCACTCCGCCCTAGCTCTCAGCGGGTGACATGAGTAAACACTTACCTCACGTCACACTGCATCTGTTTCCGCCGGGTGAGGTGGCTCTTGTCCCGCCTCGCACNAGGTTCGTCCTCGGATTTGGCTGTTGTCTCCCGGGTTCGGTTCTTGGTCCGTGTACTTCTCTTCATTTCTTCGCTTCTCGCTTGCTCTCCTTCACACGCATCTTTCTGCACGCGTATACTTTTGGCCGGTGCGGGTCTCACTTGCGCTCCATGCTTCGTTATTGCCCGGCGCAGTGAAATGTGCGCCCTTGGGACACTGAGATAGCGCGTAGGGCTGTGTTGCTTATTACTTTTGCCCGCTATCTCCCCGTTATGGTTCACCATCCGGTGACCTAGTAACCAACTTGGGGTTTTCTACTATTTTCTTTCTTATCGGCCAGCGCCATGGTTTATCATTCAACCGCCTGATCTATGTCACGTCATTTTTCTACCATCCAGTGGAAGTGACCTTCGTCCTCTCGTTTCCGCTCCTCGCTAATTGCTCTTCGCTTCTACGTCTTTTGCCCGCTCTTCGCTAATTTCTGCACCTCGCTTCGTCTCCTCTTTCGCTCTCTCGTTTCCGCTCCTCGCTAATCTCGGCTATCGCCATTCTCGCCACTTTATTGTCCCCCATCCAGAAGATTTGGCCTATTTCATTGTTAATCTTCCTCCGCCTCTACGCCCTCTTATCTTCTCATACTGGTTAATTTCTAGGCTGCCTGCCTCGTTAATGTTGACTCATTGCAGGCTAATTTTGAATATGGGTGCCACGAGGTGTTTAGCCAGATTCCTCGAAGTCTTTGGTTCATCCGGACTAGCTCGGTAATTTGCTAAGAGTGAGACCGCTTTTCTCGGGTATAGTTTGATTCTTGTTTCTGTCTATACAGACCTAACTTCGCCCCACATTGGGCACCAATTTAACTTGACGCTACTCCCCACCTGTGTGATACAGGGTGGTTCATAGGATATGAGTTAATTTTACTAGGCACAGACTATAAGGTGCCTTGATTGTTGAATAGGGAGAATAATTATAACGTCATCACATCTTGGTATTACAGGTTTATTTGACTGGGAATTCATACACACATTCCCGGCAATGCAACTACTTTTCCGAGAATTAACTCGTACTTTACTGACCCTGCGAGTTCTGGGCCTGAAGGGCTGATTACAGTGTTCTGGCTACGTTTCCGACGGCTTGGGGGACACTAGGTGACAGGACACGTCCTTAGTGGCAACGTTGGTACAAATTTTGGGTTGTTGTTCCAGAGGTAGTTTGAGGTATGAGTTGGGTGGCCCTTTTACATATGCCCTCAGACTGGCTGTCGTTGGCATGCTGCACTTAGCTGGCTTCCTCCTTCGGTGTTGGCTGACCGACTCCCTCGTCTTGGCGAGGGACACTTTGCGGGCTCCCACCCAGCTTCCACCTTCTCGGCACTGGACTCAGCTTCCCCTCGGCGTGGCGCTCCTCGTTGATGCTCACCATTCGACTCCCGTTTTCAGTGTAGGGTTGTAACTGACGGATTATCTCCCTACCACATCCCAGTGAGGGACCCTTCGCGGGCCCCCACCGCGGCATCTGTCTCTCGGCGCGGGGTTGCACTGGACTACTTCCACTTGATGTGGCGCTCCTCGTTGAAGCCCACCACTCGACTCCGCCTTCCGGCGCGGGGTTGTAACTCACTTGTCAGATGTCCACGATCCTGCTCCCGATGCCTGACACCATGCGCGTCCCGGTGTGGCGCTTCCGAGCACAGCGTTCTAACTCCCTACGTCACTGACTCTGCCGGGGTCCGAACCCCAGCCGTGACTGGCTCACCTGACTGCCTCGCGTGTCTCAATGTGGAGACTGACGCAACTGACTGACTCTGCCGGGGTCCGATCCCCCGGCCTCTCGGCGTCCGATGAACGACTTCCTCGACTGATGTGGTGTAACTGACATAACTAACGTGACTAACTTGACTCACCCCGTCCATGTTCCACAAATTGGCTTTTATACTCTCAGCCCCCCCCCCTTTAGAACCTTACCCGTGCCGTTACTTCTTAGGGGAAGGGGGGGGAGAGATGCAGAACAAAGACCCAATTTCCTCCACGTGCCAGGACTCTTGTTGGTGTAGGGGGGAGGGGGGTGACCTGCGGTGCTACTGACAATCCCTGTCAGCTCTTTTCGTGGTGCGTGTCCAAGTTTCCATACAGTTTTCTGGGGTTGGTGGGTGGAGGGGACCCGCGCTTCAACCTTGACACATGTAAATTGCCTGCCTTCATCGCATGCAGTAATGGCTGACACGTGTCCTGTGGACCCCCTGCAGGGGGCTGGGGTAGGGTATGGCGTGTGTTGGGACAACTTGAGTTTCTACGTTGAATATGGCACACGTCAATCTGACCCACAGGTCTATTACAGGCTGACCCAACCATGAAATAAACATATTAAAAATTAGTTGAAAATAAGACCACACTTAAGGTTAGACTTAAGATTAGCATGTTGATGGCGTCCTATGCCTCTAAATGCCTGAAGGCCGTACTCAAAATAACACATTTTCCTTGTACTTGTTACAATCACTGCCTTCAACACTTGGTAAGAGGACCCCAAGGCCTAAGCCTATCTGGTTGGCAACACTGCACAAAAGCCATGGTCACACTGGCTGCATGTTTTGCAGCAGAGACAGGATAACCCCTTGCAGTTCCCTTGGGATACTCTGAGAACACCATCATACCCGGGCACATGCACAATCAAGAACTCCAATTCGCTAAATAATGCATGCATCATCATCTCAATGGAGTTCACTGTATAAGAGACACCTATTATACATAATACACAAATAATCCAAGAGGGGTGATTTCTCACAAATTATGAAAAAATTTGTTTGGTTTTCTTTGGCATAATTCTGCACAATAATAATTTTTTTTCTCCCAAACTCTGCCCACATAAAATTTACATACAAAATAATGTTTACAAGACTGATGATTTTTTCTTAATACAATATCTCTACGAAAAATGTACCGAATATTAAAATCTTATAAAAATCTCCCTACACCTTTCCAAAATTTAAGGGGGGCCAAAAATACATTCCTCACAAAAGTTAAAAGTTTACAATTTCAGTAACAATTCTTAACTTTGCCACACCTCAATTAAAACGATTTCAGTATTTAGAGTTATTTGTTTATGTCTCAGTTTATTTCGAGTTGAATGTTTATTTATTTCAAACATATAGGTACAGCTAGAATTATAATTCAGGTAATCATCTCTAACTTAATATTTTGGTTTGGTTACATTTAATGTATTTTGACAGTTCTGTTTCTTTCATTTATTTTGATATGTGAACTGAGCTCAATTATTTCTGCAAGTGTTAATTACATTGGTCATCATTTTCTCTTTGCACTTTACCTGGCTTAATCAAGCAGTTTCGCCACGGAGGATTGCATTAAATTAAATTAGTGAACTGATAAGGTAGCAAGATCTAAGGTAGCAACGTTTATCTTGGAATTTCCAGTTTTTAATTACCGTCCCCATGAGAACCCTTTTGATTAAGGACGCTCTCTCTCCATAGACGCCATGGAAAGCGGTACATCGTAACTTTTGTCCTGCAATATTTCTTTTAAATTTTGCATATACCGCCCACCACCGTAATGCTAGGAAAGGCACTAGGGCAGTACCTAGTGTAATGAAATATGTGGGGCATGATAAGAGGCCCAAAACGCATTGCCGTAGTTTTTGAAGTCCGTCAAACTACGAGAGCTGCTTTCTCCACCAGTACCGTAAGAGTATGGCTTACATTGGGTATGGTTCAGCATTTTTGAAAGAACAGTCACGTATGTGCATTACCATATTTCTAAACTTTGGATTTAAAAATTTTAATCTTTAAGATGGTGCATTTGTAATTTTAAATTATTTTTGCTAATTTAAATGAAGAGCGTAAAATTTGTCGAACATTTACCAGAAGCCAGCAGATAGAATCTTTAGCTTAAGAGCCGTCCGTGCATTATCATGAACATGGAACTGGGCTTTATTTTTGCATAATTAATGAGCCAGTGCAATTTTATTTTCTCATGTAAATTACCAATTTTGCTTGCCGAATTTCGAGAGGTGATTTAGCCTTCACTTATTTTGAAAGGTTGATTTGTATTTGAACGACAGCAATTTTTTTTATTAGATTGGATTAATATTTCTGTACTTAATAATTTTCAGTTTATCCTTGAATACATGATTTGACACACATTTTTATTTTGGCAATAAAACTACAATTACTCACACTGCATGTGAATGGCTTTGTTTGTGTTGTATTGAAAGCAGTTGTAGTATTGTATTAATCAAGGGTTTGTTATGTTTTAGAGTTTCATTTTCATACAAATTGTATGAAAATTTTTTGCCTTGTGTGTGTTTTCATGAAAAAGTGTCATGTGTACTAATTTCAAAGCCTTTAATGGTCAATGCTATGGTTTCAAAAACTTCATATTAAGTACTTACCTGACTTGTTTATTCTTACTTTTCTTTTGTAAGAAATTAGCATTTTCCCATGCTCAGAATATTTCTAAGGGAAGCTGATTCGCGTGGCGTCATTTTCGCACAGCCAGACACCACGATCAAGGAGGAACTAAGCGATGTAGTAGGCATTTTGTTATGCCACTCGCACGTCCAACAAATTTCTACATAATTATTCATTTAAAATTTTTTTTCCTTTTACACTACAAATTTTATTATTTGCAAGTTCACACACCACACAAGCACAACAGAGAAGTCCTTTTTAAAATATATCCTCGAAGAATTTTTGGCGTTCAAAGTGTCAGCCAATAAATAAGAACAGGTGATGAAAAATTTTCCCAAATGAGAGCCTTATTTTCTAAGAAGTTCCCTGCATTTGTTATGGGAGACAAAATGGCTGACAACGTTTCTATTACTCTCAGCGTGTCTGGAAAACCTACACTTAGTGAGGATACCAGTGTTGGAGAGGAAAATGTTAATGCAAATGAAAATTTAGTACAGAACATGATAACGGTAAATTTTGTTGAAAATTTCCTATTACAAATGTAAACATAACACCAAGTCAAAGTAATCCTCTACCCTTAGAACAACTTATGCAAGCCAAGGAAGCAACGCAAGGTCTTCACAATAAAATTGATGAACAAAAGGCTTAACCAAACAATAAATTGGATTCTCACAAAACTGATTTTGTCATCAAATTTAATTCTTTTGGAACATAAGTTTGAGGCTGTAAATAATCAAATGTCTGAATTGAAGGTGAAGGTCTTGCATAATGTAATCACTTTGCAGGCAAAAGTAGATCACACACAACAGCCAGTTAATGAATTGCAGATTGCCGTAACATGCAAATAAAGTATATGTGTTGCAACAAAATTCTGAACGCTTAGAAATAAGGGTTGATGAACGTATTACTCAGTCGTAGATTCCACAGAGGAGCAAATTGTTTCTGTACATTCAAGTATTTCTAAAGTGCAAAGCTAGTACTAAGAAGCTCACTACTAATGTAGAACATGCATGTAGCTCTTTAGAAGGGCAGATGTCCGGTCTGGATGAGCGTATTACACAAGTAGAAGTAGGTCTTTTTCTACTTCCCAGACACCTGACCCTAATATCTTAGCAAATGTGGATAACCAACTGGTTAATTTTGAGCGACACATTCATGCGAGACTTAACCAAACAAAAGCTTTATATCAAATTGCGAAACAAAATTTTGAACAACAAAGTAAAGAATTGCCAGGGAAGTGAGGTAAAGAGGAGGTTATGTGCGATGCAAGTGCCAGCATCACACGCACTCCTACCTAGTTATACAGTCCTGGTGCGCATACAGTGGCACCTGAAGGTTTTTGCACCCAGCACTACCTCTGTTTTGAACCCTACTGCTGCGATGCTACACCATCCAGCAAAAGAATGGTCGGAGCAGGTTCCGACATTTTCTGGATGCAGTTTCAAAAACCCTGCCATCTATGTAAGGAAATTAGAAGAATATTCTAAATTGTTTGGTTCAAGTGAGGCTTAAGTTTCAAGTCAATGGCATTTTTCTGGTGTGAGATGGAGAAGTAAAAAGTGCACACATTTGAACATTTCAAAGAAATTTTCCTGAAGCAATACTGGAGCACACGTGTTCAGGGTAATTTGAGAGATCATCTCCATTTAGAAAAATACGACCCCAAATGCACTTAAACATTGGAGCAGTATTTCAGTGAAATGTTTGAGAGGACACGTCATCTGAATGCCTCGATGGACGATAAGGAATTCGCGGAGGTCGTAGTTTCACAATTACCTCCTAGATACCAAGGCAGATGGGCGGACACAGCTTTCACAAATCTGTCAGATTTCAGACACCAAATCCTCAAAATTGATCAACATGAGGGGCAAAAACCTTCACTTCACAGATTCAAGAGTTTGACAGGCAGGTCCAACCTCAAACTCAACCTTTGTATCAGGGGCAGAACAGGTAAATACCTGGGGATTCAGCTAATCAATTTTCAAACAGTAATCCCAGAGTTTATGTTCTAGGGTTTGAATCTAATTCTGAGAATGTTGAAAATTTCGAGCACTATTCCGAGTAGAAACAAACACCAGTTCTATCAAAGCGGTAAAAGACAAGGAGAGAGGTATTTTTTCCAGGATTTAGGAGGAAGAGCAACAGCGGTAAGAAGAAAGGCGAATCTTCTGACGCTCCACCTCAGCCTAGTGCATACACACACATTGATGGGACAGTGTACGTAATGCCTACAGAGNGCAGAACAGGTAAATACCTGGGGATTCAGCTAATCAATTTTCAAACAGTAATCCCAGAGTTTATGTTCTAGGGTTTAAATCTAATTCTGAGAATGTTGAAAATTTCGAGCACTATTCCGAGTAGAAACAAACACCAGTTCTATCAAAGCGGTAAAAGACAAGGAGAGAGGTATTTTTTCCAGGATTTAGGAGGAAGAGCAACAGCGGTAAGAAGAAAGGAGAATCTTCTGACGCTCCACCTCAGCCTAGTGCATACACACACATTGATGGGACAGTGTACGTAATGCCTACAGAGGAAAGTAAGAAGAGTCAAAGTCGACCTAACTCACCTACTGGTAAGGGATCTGCCAAGCAAGGTTAACATTTGTGGCCTGTACAATCCATTGGTACTCTACAGCCCAACTATGTAGTACCAACTGGTAACCAATCANGGAAAGTAAGAAGAGTCAAAGTCGACCTAACTCACCTACTGGTAAGGGATCTGCCAAGCAAGGTTAACATTTGTGGCCTGTACAATCCATTGGTACTCTACAGCCCAACTATGTAGTACCAACTGGTAACCAATCACAAGAAATTGCAAATCAAAGGGTAATACAGCCATGGCAAGATGTATCACATGTGAATGTACTACCTCAACTCCCTGCAAACCCATTTTATAGCCAGGAAGTAACCCAAGCAGTCAACAGGGATATTTCCAAAGAAATGAAGATCTAAATCCTTTAGCACCGCCATTTTGTCCACCTGCTAGAAATGGAGTTGTAGTCACTGGAGCAGTTGAGAATGCTTCAACCTCTAGACAACAGTTTGTAACGACGCAAGATATTAGTTATCGGTATACACAGTTCATGTTGTTTCGTTCTGCAAAGTTTCGTAATATTTTATCGGGATTCAAAATTAAAGCCGCGGGGGTTCGTTTATCGTTATCAGACATACGTTTGCTGTTTCGGGAAATCTTAATTTTTGTTAAGCGTNTAAAGCCGCGGGGGTTCGTTTATCGTTATCAGACATACGTTTGCTGTTTCGGGAAATCTTAATTTTTGTTAAGCGTTAGCATTAGTATTAGAAACTTTTCCAAATGGCGTTGACAGTTTTATTATTTTTTTTACAAACGATGCAGTTTGGATGCACTGCTGGCGATGCCGCCTGCCGTGCCCTTATCTTTGGAGAGGGGTGNTTTTTTTACAAACGATGCAGTTTGGATGCACTGCTGGCGATGCCGCCTGCCGTGCCCTTATCTTTGGAGAGGGGTGGGGGGATAGGCCCACAGCATAAATACAAAATGCACACTAAAGAATACAGATCAACCATGTTTGTGAAACACTTCCATTTTGTAATTATTGATGATAGCACAAATGTATACTTAGTGCCATAATTTCAATATAAACTTTACACGCAAGCCAATAAAAAACAATGATAATCGTTCAAAGTTCGTCGCGATACTGGGGCTACAGGCTAGTGGCTAGTGCAAAAACCAAAGCTAGGTGGAGCGAGGCAGCATTATCTTTTGCAGACTAAGCAAGGTCAAGATTTCGTTATCGTCTGCTTCCAAAGCAAAGGGGAAACCTTTAGATAAATGTACGAAATATGGTTTCCTCTAAGGTGAAGAATGAATAACATCCTCTAATATGAAAAATTGCCGTAAGTTTATGGCAGTTGTCATGCACATTCCTTAATAAAGTAAAACACAAACTGATAAAGATACAGACTTAGGATTTTTGCGTACTGATTCAGCTTAATAAGCATTTTGCAAATATTGGCCGAATTTTAACAAAATCTTTCACAATTTTCTGAGCGCCTCTGAAAAACATATTGCTCAACTCACTGTGGCCATTGTAACACTGCGAACTAGGCAGAGATAGGCTACTGGCACCAGCTGATCGACTTTCCTCGAGCGGCCAACAAGTTCTGTGCCTGGTATAAATTGATATGTCTGCATGATATAGGAAAAATTACATTAACATAAACAAAAGGAAGTCATCTTTGTGCACTTGGAAGAAAACAGATGACACACCCGCTTCGCATGCGCTGTGCGTGGACTCTGTCTCTCACCATCTTGCTGCTTCACAGCGCTTATTATTTCAGTATATTTACATAAATTCTCCGTGTGAGGATTTTGTATTTAACTTGCACAAGCAGATTCTGTGTATTTTGAGCGAAGGCCAAAAACTTAGTTTAAGGTGCACAAGTGCTATGAAAATGTTCGTAACAGTTGAATAGAACTGCGCCATGTGCCATATTACAATACAAACAAATGAGTTGTGGCCACACTTGTTTTCAGAAAGGATGGACATATACAGAAACATCGGCCGATAAACCAAAACTCCATATCGGTTACAATCAGACATAGTCCAACCAAATGACTTAATTATCATGGAAATTACTGCACTTGGTTATCTTGCAAAACATGTTTACACAAAGCATTTTTATTTTTGCAACTGAAAAAAATATTTTCTTAACTTTATTTTTATCTTTCAGTATCACATGATTTGGAATTAAACTGAAAGAGATATGGCTGCCTATGGTAGTGCTACATATTTAACTCGATATATGCCGTACCTGGTAAAATAAAATGTAATTCAATTTATAATAATTGTATCTGCTTTTGATGTAAGGACTAGCTAAATTTCATTTTTAAAATAAAATCTTTTTCACAGTTATAATATTTAGTGTTGCATATTTTCTATTACGTAAGCGTCAACAAAAACCAATTGTGAACGAAATACAACTCTATATCGATCTATCACTNTTGCATATTTTCTATTACGTAAGCGTCAACAAAAACCAATTGTGAACGAAATACAACTCTATATCGATCTATCACTTGCAGCATGGCACCGTGCACTATAGAGAAAAGGTGTCCGATAGCGAAGCACCTCGGCGTATTGAAAGGTACAGATGGGTGAAATTGTATTTCTAAATGTGAGCAGGTAGGTCTAAAAGTCGTGATNTTGCATATTTTCTATTACGTAAGCGTCAACAAAAACCAATTGTGAACGAAATACAACTCTATATCGATCTATCACTCACAGCATGGCACTGTGCACTATAGAGAAAAGGTGTCCGATAGCAAAGCGCCTCGGCGTATTGAAAGGTACAGATGGGTGAAATTGTATTTCTAAATGTGAGCAGGTAGGTCTAAAAGTCGTGATNACCTCGGCGTATTGAAAGGTACAGATGGGTGAAATTGTATTTCTAAATGTGAGCAGGTAGGTCTAAAAGTCGTGATATTTTCTTTCAAATTATTACAAAAATTGAATTTATAGAAGCGTGATTGAAAGACACTTAAAATTCACTATGAACCACATATTATTTCGTTTGTCAACAGGCACCTGTTTTATGTGAACGCATTCGTTTTTCATTACAAAAACATTACCCATAATTAGGGCCTAGATATTTTGGCAAACCGCGAAATTATGTTTATTCGTGAAATTTTGTAATAATTCCACTATTCGTAAAACATTGACAAAATTGCTTGTTTAACTATATGCTTTGCCATGAAAACTCTTACAAACATTAAGTTTTACAATTTTACATTTGTTATTCACCATTATCTCCATTACTGCACATATTTGCGTGGTGGTCACGTTGACTTTGGCAATGCAAGTATGATTCAGTATATATATTGAGCCGAATTGCTATGGCGCTTGTTCACGGACAGAATCACACCAACATGAATTTTATTTTTAAACGAACGCCTCTAACCAAAAATGTTTGTGATATGATGAAAGTTGACGTGGTCAAGCAATGGCTTGGAGAAATACTCGTCCCTAGTTGGGAAAGCCAACTTGACACATGGTGTTACCAGAGCTGATGATGTAGGAAATGTGTGCCCGGCGCAGCAGCCCTGCGGTGAACTGATGAAATGAGGGTCGTTTCGTTCGTCAGCCTAGGGGACTCTGGTTAACACTCCATCACATATGACGTCAAGGCTGTAGGCCACCTCACACGCCTTAATTAAATTACAAATGAAACACTTACGATGCTTGTGGAGTTATTTATTCCTTGTGACTCCTTAATGAACATACACAACTTTAGTACAAAACGTGGCCTTAACGGCCCTAAAACGGCGAACGCGTGGCTTTATAATGTGAAACGCGATTACGTTAAAACTCTGCGGCACCGAGGGCCTTTGCGGAGCGAGAGACTTACACGTCTTGATGCGTTCAAGTGCTGAAGAGAACGAAGCATGGGCTGGCATCCGCTACCTGAGCGCAGCCGACGCCAAGCGGCAAAACGATGAAGCACAATATGCACTAAAAAAAATGATTATGAGATGGAAGTGACATAAATTAAATTAACATAAGACAACATAATTTTTCCTTATACAAATACACAATAAAAATGATTATATTAATCCTAAACATTTCCATTGTACCAGCCACAGTATTGCCAAGTGTACAATGTCAAATGTCCCTGGCTGTGGCTGTGTCGACTGTCTTTCATGATGACAATTACGATACTACTTATATACACTGAATAAATACACTGATGCAATTAATAACAATGATGCAATTAGATGCCCTGATTGAATACACTGATGCTATTATGAACACACTCACTCGTGCCCACAAGCCCGTCGGTGTGGTGTGTGTGGTGTAGTGGACGCGACTGCGGCAGTCAGAGTGGGTACAAAGGAACTCGTGAACGCGCAGTTCACGTCAAAGTGAATAGTACGTATATATAACGCAGATGAATATTTTTTTTTGTGGAATGTAATTTACGCACTGAACATTCATGCGGTATTTGTAAACACTGCCGTCTTTACTCATGTGTGTTTTGCGGTTGGATTCTTGACAAATACAGCATTTGCACATATTGAGCAAGGGCGGTGAATGCAAACAGCTGCTTACATCGCAAAATCCGTTAAGAATGCCAAAAATAGTTTCTGTTTTAGATTGTTCCCAAGTAATTGATAAAGTGAAGTTTTTTTTCTTTTATAAACTGATCAAGTGCAAAGCTGCGACGTAAACATTGAGTGGGTGGGAAAAGACACATGCTTAAACACTGTCATACTGTAAGTACAGTGATCGTGGTGGGCATAAAAAATAAAAAGAAAACTACATTAGAAGCAAATTTGTGTAATTTTCATACTGCCCAGAAAACAAAAACAAATAGGTTTTTGCCACTTCTTTGTAGATACGTATTTACTATGTAAGGAGTATTTTTATTTTGTCAATAATAAAATGTTACTAGTATTTTGTAGTTACGTAGTGAATTTGTTGGAGTATTGAACTGAATGGGATTTAATAAAAATATTATCATCTACAAATGAACAAATTCTGTATGTCTGTGATAAAAAATCTTGTAAAACTCAAACACTAATGAATGTTCTTGGGCACTACGACTTGATAAAGTACAAGATTTATCGTACAAAAATTACTTTGTTGTGACAATGTGTATTACATGACAAGTGCATGCTCGTAAGGTTGTCCTTTCACCCTTACCATTAAAATAAAATATTTTTTAATTTTTTTAAATTTAAATATGTACTTCTTAAAAGAATGAATAACAAATTCCATTTAGTTTGATTGAAATGGTAACAAAAATAACAAATATATGTTCTAATAATTTTTTGCTATGAAATGTATTTTACGAAATGAAAATATTATTTTGACAAAATGGCAAAATTTTAATAATGAAATCAGCTAATTTTATTTACGGTAAAAGTGGGGCCCTACACACGAATGTTGGTCGTCGAAGCAGCTCAGACCACGTAGTATGAAATACATGCTCGCGATTGTCACGATGCCATCTTGATCACGTTGTGTCCTACAATACCATATTTTCTACTCTGTTTGTGATGGGATGCCACTACTGCAGGATGTTACCAAGTTAAGATAGAAACGTAATGAAAGTTGTTCACAAACTCTAATTACCTCAATGGTACGATTTATGAGTGCACAACTAACGAGATTTAAATCCCAGTTCCTTTTTTAAAATTACCAGTAGTTACTGGAACAAAGTATGATAATTTATTTATAAGAAGAAATAAATCCTTTGGACATATAATTCCACAAGCATCATTATTATTAACATGGTTGTTCATCATGATGGTCAGGCCTACAAATATTTATAACAAATACATTTTAAGTAATGCATTGCAATAAAAATACTGAGTAAACATTTGCCATCTATTAAAAAAAACTATGCAAACGTGTTAATAAAAACCTCTATTAATTGCATTTGTTGTACTTCTTTGGAAAAAAAAATCACAATTTCTCTGTGTGTCTAGTTCAAATAGCAGATGCGTTAACTCAAGTTGGACCTGGTGGAAAAAAAAAAAAAAAAAAATTAGCCTGTAAGTTTGCATACTTACTTGTATGCTAAATTTTAATCTGACTAGAAGGAAACAGAAAAGGTGAAATTTGGGGATATTTTAATGTTAAACAAGTTGCCCCCCACAAAGCCATTTGCAAACTGTATAGAGTGCATATTTTCCATGGTGGTAACACTTTTTTGATGGTCCGAAACACCATGTAAGAAATCTGAAATTAAAAGATTTAGATCGGCACTATCTGCGGAATCGGCCAAAAAGTATTGGTAGAGATCTGAAAAAATAGCATTTGCGATAAAACTAAAAATAATGCCAATTTTAGCATTTTAGTGCGAATAAAGCGATTTTTACTGTTTTACTTCAAATAAAGCTATTTTGAAAACTTACACCGACCTTTACTTGAAACTAAACCAATATTCGCAGAATGAGTGTTATAAAATTATCTATCTGTTTTGTTGCTTAGCCTAAATATGGCAGGGGGAAAAAAAAAAAAAATCGCACATCAACAGGCAATGAATGTTTACATCACGTTTTGTGATTGAGGTTAGGAATAATCGTCGCACTGTTTAACAAGCGTCCGCCGTCTTCGTTGCAGTAAGTTATTTTTGCGTGTTAAAATTTTTGAATGTCTAAATGTCAGTAATTCGTGGATCACATTTTGTAACTTTTTTTTAACGACACACCCATTTCATCATTTTTTTTTCAAGTACACATTTAAAAAATATAATAATCACCAAACAAAAGTGTTACTGTTAAGATAGCGGGATTTAATACAAGGCCACGACAGCCATTGAATACACGCGGCCAGAGAATATTTGTCAACAAATCCGAACGTAAATTAGTTAATGAAATTTTATCACTGCCATATGTGAATAAACTACGATACAATGGCGTATTCACACTATAGTTAGTTAAAGTTTTAGAAAAGAAATGATAAAAATATACTTATGTAGGGTAACATGTAAATAAATTGCAGTTATGCCGATGCTCGTTTACCTACAAATTACGGAATTGGTTCCTCGAAATAATTGCAGACCTACGTTACCTTGGAAATAATCGTATTTCATTCTGAAGCAATAGCGGCAGCTATCCTCGCTAACTGTGCAGGTGCAAGTACACAACATGTGATGTCAACAAACTAGAATGAGCTGCATCTATGAAATTAGATACGAAACGAACGTAGCTATCAAGGACACTTTTCGTTCATACAGGATAAGTTCAATTTGTGAAGTTATGTGCAGAAATAATTAGAACCAAGGATAGCGTGGATTTTGTGTTATTTTCTTGTCCAAGATGCCGAAACCGGCAGTGCAGGTACAGCAACGAGCAGCCGAGTTCAAAAGTAACGCTCTTTATGCTTTTGATTCTCAAACTCTAATGTGCCGTTTGTGTAACTGCATAATTTCGTATTAAAACCTACGAAAACTCTTAAAACACATTAACCTTTCAAACAAACAGAAAGGTGCTGATTCACCAGCTCAAGTTCACACGTCTGTGCTCGCCTGCTTTAGTAGCACAGAAAGAAGGTATTAAAACAACTGAAGCTTTTGCAAAAGCCAACATTCCACTTGAACAGCTAGATGATCCTAGTTTAAAGATGATGGATGGCTGAATTTATTGATCAAAAATGTTTGCCATCACAGTCTTAAGTATTACTCAAATTATGGTTTTAGGTGCTGGTGTGAAATCAGAAAAATATGTACCTGTGGCAGCACAGGCACACTTTGATGCAGTAAAGGAACTTGTGCAGCTGAAAAATATTGTTATACTGTGTGACGAGACGACAGATACCCAAGGAAGATGTGCGTTTGTTGTGACAATTTAACAGCTGCAGTTAACATTCTGGAGAAAGCAGATGTAACGACATGCTCTCAGGCTATAAATGAATGTGTTAATAAATACGGTGTCAATTTCATAAACATTCAAGCAATTGTTACAGACACTGCACGTTACATACATGACGAGATGTGTGACACTGACGACAATGCAGGTCCTTTTGGATAGCATGTGGTCCATGTTCAGTGCTGGGTCCACAAACTGGCATTAGTAGGTCACATCTTTTGCATTGAACTGACTGAAGTAAATGAGGCTGTGGTAAAAGTCAAAACCACATTTTTGAATACACGAAAAAGAAAGCATCATTATGTGCAGTATCTAGCTGAACTTACAACTAAAGCAGCAAATCTGTTCCCAATACCAGTGAACACCCGATGGAACTCGTGGTTCAGAGCAGTGTTTTATTTGTCAGAATACTTTGTTGACATTGTTAACTTCTTCAAGTTCGATGAAATGAAGGCCATCAACAACAGTGGTATTAACTACCTAGCTTGTCTTTCAGAAAAGATCTGAACGTGGTTCTTGCTCAGTGCACATTTGTAAAAAGCCATGCAGCTGATATTGTAGACCTTCTCACTAAACTTGAAGGCTCTCGGTACGCCACAGCACACATGCTGTATGGCTGGCTGAACAATTTGTTGAAAGGTTTTGATGGCACATCAAAAGGTATATTTGATTCCCAGTTTGAAACTCTGATTTCATCAGACTCATCTCTCACCACCACTGAAAAAACACTTGTGAAACAGAAATGCCAAAAAACATCAACTCTTGCAATGACCAAACTGCAAAGTTCGATGAATGGTGATCCAAGTGTGCACATTTTTAAGGCAACGAACAAGCTTTTTAGTTCAAAAAACATTTTATTGAATGAAACTAAAAGTGTTTTTCCTGTTTTTGATTAAATTGTTTTATTCAATGGAATGGATAATTCTGTTCGATACAGGGGCTATGAATTTCTTAAAGAAGCTGTTCAAAATGTGGTCAGGGAAGAAAAAAAGACCAGATGTAGCAAAATTACTGGTGGCTTTGGGAGTAGAATATAAAGAATTTACTTCAGCAGCAGTGAAGGCTGTATGGCTGCCTTCCGACAACGTCGACAGTGAGCGCCTTCTTAGCCACTACAATTTAGTAGTTACTGACAGAAGGCAAAATTTGAAAGAAGAGAATATAGAAACATTTACCATACTTTCGTTTGATGACTAACAGTTGACTTTTTACAAGCAGCTGAAATAACATGTTTAAGTAAATTAGTTACATATTATGTAGATACGTATTAACCTTACTGATTTTTTCTGTTTAGGTGCACATTCTGATTGTTAGCAGTTTTTTTATAGTTATTCTTTACAGTTATAATTATAATTTTACATTTTAGTAGTGCTTATTGTGTAGCAAAAATGTTTAACATTTCAAAAATGAATTTTGGATGCATAAAAATTTTTATGCCGTATAAAAAAATTACTATTTTTTCAGGTCTATAGGTATCTGTAATATCTGCAAAATGGGGTTTGGGCCCATCTCTAGTTTTTAGATAAATAAATACATATTTGACTCAATGGTGATTGAAGAAGAACGTGTCAAGTGCTGGAATATATAACTTTGATTACAGCGATGCAAAATTTGTGGTGTGTAGGCCTAGATTATCTTGTATACATCGCGCAGCTGCAAAAGCCATATTACCATCCTGCGTTTTTAATTCGGTACCAATTATTATCGAAAAAACTTCACGGAATAAGAAACAGAATTGGGAGAAAATGGGTATAGACACATCATAGTAAATACCGTGAGTGAGTGGGTATGAGGTAGGTGGATACACGGGGAAATAGAAAATAAATATAGTATCGGCCAAATATTTTACAGATGCTACCGATACCGATGCTACTGATATTGGCCGATACTCCAGTCTCGGTATCAGCCCAGCCTTAGAAAAAACACACGTTGTACGTGGCTAAATGCCACTGATTCTGATCTTCGTAAACTTCTGCCAAGTTAACACCATTTTCAAAGGAAAAGAAGGCATGCCTCAAATAAAAACATATTGACCAAACATTTTTTTAAAATACATATTATTCAAAATTATTTATAGTAGAATCCTGAAATAGCGAGCACGATAACGGCAAGAATATGGTTATAAGAAAGTATTTTATGAGTAGAAACATATACGGTGAGATCACGTGAAGCGGACTTGCTGCGAGCTCCATAACCGTGTGAAGCATGCTTTTGTTATCTGCCTAAACTTCACTCCCTTTCCATACTTTCTGCCACGGTCATGTGTCACATTTCTCCGTTCCGCCAGGCGATCTTGTTCTGCATTTCCCTAGTTGTTCGCGGTCATCGTGCTTTCAACTGTGTTCTGTTTTACACAACTTGGATTTTCTGCTTTGATTTATTGATTACGATTTTGTATTTCAATGTTGTGTTTACAAGTTGTAAACACAGCGTTCAACTCCTCCCCTTCGGAACCCTCTTCACATGGAAAAGAACGTTATTCAAGCCAAACTTATCACAATGAAAATGCGAGGCACAAACTAAATCCAATGTACTGTAACTGAATATCAAACACTGTTCTGTGTAACAATGGAGCACGTAATTCTGTTATCCAAAACTTATGTTATTTATTTATTTACTAGCTGTGCCCGCAGCTCCGCTCATACGGACTATAGAATTATTGTTTAGGTTTTTTTTTAAATAAAGTTGAATTTTACTTGGTGTTAATTCTTTACTACGTGATATTATTCCATCTTTAACGGTTTAGACAGCGTATTGCAAGAGAGCGCTGGTGGCAAAAGTTTTTTCACTGTTATCGTCACTGCTTATTCCTTANCTCTATTCCCACCTGGGAGCTGCTGATCTGGAGGGAAAAAAAAAAAAAAAAAAAAAAAATCCCACACAAACAAACACTTAAATTGTAAAGTTTTATAATATGTATAGATTTAGTTTATTTTATTGCATTACTTCAATTCCACGTGAACTCCATATGAATAAATGTAGCACGTACTGGTGATATGTGCGTGTGTAATGAATGAGGCAGGCTACATCCAACGCAGTCCTTAGTTTCTTTCCACACTTGCATCCCAGCAAGGTCAGCCATCTATCAACCACACACACACATCTGTGTGGGCGTGCATGTGACTTCACGGTAACAGCAGGCACCGGCTTCAAGGCCAAAGTATGGCAACCAACGGTAATTGTTCCACAGCCACAAAAATTACGTCTATACTCGAATAAACCAAGTCCTTGAATAAGCTACGCACCTCTTATTATTTACAGCATAAACCAAAATATAGTTTTCTTGTAATTTTAAATTTATGAATAAAATATTAATTTATTTCAACAGGCAGACGTTTTCTGAATAAAATAGTATGGCAATAGAGAAGTTTCTATAACATCAAAAATACTACAGTTCTCACACACCACTTAGTTCTCACATCTGTTTAATAACAAGACTGTTGTACACAAAAACAACTTGTAAAATTTGTTTTTTCTCCCCCTAAAATAAAGGAGTGTACAATTCTGTCATTTGACATTTAGCACTTGACAATGTAACTTCACCAGCCACTCATTCCCTCTCACGCACATCACTTCTATTTGCACAGCTGCAAGACAATAAATAGTGATGTTCAAAATCAACAGATCAGAATACAGTACAAGCATTAGAGTGGACTAAACAATAATTTAAATACCAGTATGTAAATACAGTTAGGTTACATTCAACACCAAAGAGAAATGTCCACGACAGCCAGTCACCCAGCAAAGACCTCACGTACGCAACACGAGGGAGAGAATTGGTGTTTCGAAGCGGACGGATAGACAGACATTATCCACATCAAACAATAATTTGTAAAGTAAATTACACCAAAGTAGAAAATTTAAAAAACATCAAGAGAGAACTTTGATTATATTATAAACTGACACAACCACTATTTCCTTGTTGATCTATGATTAAGCACTTCATGAATACCTATGTACAATATACACGCTTACATATACGTAATGTGAGAGACTGTGATCTTCCTTTATCAAATCTAATGTACAGAATAATAAATTACAAAAAATCTTGAATTATACTATATTTATATATAATACATGCATATTTCATCCTCTTGTCTTGCATTACATCCACGACCATAATAACGCGGTTAAACAAGTATAAACTACTGGCTTTGTCACCAAAAATTTTAACAATGTGTACAAACAAATATAATTTTCAAAACAGAATCATATAAACATATAACAGTAGATTTTGCAAGTAACTATCATTTAAAACACATTAAAAAGTTTTGAATACCTAAAAGGCAATGTAACATATTTACACAAAACAATCATAATATGCCCAACTCGCTATTACAGTTACTTACATGAAATGTTTGCAGATACACGAATGATCAGATAAATGGGTAACAATCACAATTGAACCCACGGAACTACCACGTTCAACACACAGACAAATATTATAACATTCCCATCTTAAAAGACTTGAAAAATGTGTTATACGTAAAGTTACGCCAAACTGGTAGGGGTATAGTTACGTATAACAGTTACGGATGTATGAACTCCAGTCAAACCTTCAAACTACATGTGTAATATTATCTAATCACCTGACCAAAATGTTGTGGGTATTAAAAAACAAGGCACAAACTGTTGCCACCAAGTAACCCATAAGCAAATAATGAGACTTCACTGAAAGTGAAAGGGGAAATTAAAGTGTCCAGAGAAAGGAAGATAATGGAAGAAGTGCACACAAGCTGTGCTTCAGCATCCAAGAGTTGCTGGAACACAAAGTTACTTTACATTTGCTTTACTGCCTGGTGGGCATTTCCCTTGTATGAACAAGCAAGTGTGTACTACCATCACAACACTCGTCACATCTCAGTGCTCCTATAGTGTGTGAGGCGTCAAGAGGAACAACATACCGGCCGGCATCCAGACATCCCACCACTGCAAGCAATGGAACAACCCAGTAGTGTAATATGCAAAGTGTGGGTCATTCCCTGCCAACTCTATGTTCTTATTCCTACATACATCACACATAAAAGGCCTGTTTACAATTGTGCTGTCCCAACCTGTCTCTTAGGATGAGGATATGTTGATTGGTGCACGACCCTCTGACATCATGGCGCTGTCCCAAGTCAGGTTGTGTAAAGAAGAAGACTTCCAATACTTTTGCACACATTCATGGAATCTTTAAGTTGTAAATGCAAACAATGGACGTGCAAGGTGAGCTTTGTCAAAACAAATGTGATGAAATGCTAATAAATAATTAATGGTGTCTTCTTTTGGTCTAAACTATTTAATATAAAGGCTAAAAATTTTAAAATGTAAAGTTTAAAAGAGAAAATTTGGATACCCGTTGAACTTATTAAAAATAAAACAAAGATTTGACATATATTATAAATAAATATTCAAATCGCCTATCTCGTAAACATTAAATAACAAAAAATTCAGCAAATTTAAAAATTGCTACATAACAAATAATGTGCTGAATTTACAGTGACCTGGTGTCAGATTCTGAAAGTTTACTTCGGACAACGCATTTGTAGACCATATTCGGACTGCGTCAAAGTAACGTCACTCGAAGCCGAGTTTCGGACACAGGAACGGCAGATCGTAGACAGGCCTTTACGTAGGCAGACCAGACCACCGAGGTACCATCCTTGTAATGTTTCCTTCCCAGCTGCTTCGTGACAATCTCCCACAAACACAGACACGGATCAGCGTTCCGTAACGCACGCGAGCGTTCCTGCACACGCAAGCACTACGCACAGCAGTGCACAAAGATTCTGGTAATCAGTCACATATACCTTATTGCAGTTAGAGCAGTATGCACACTGGAAAGCTTCCAGGCCTGCTGATGAAGAAAGGCGAACACACTGAAAGTGCTGCAGTGTCAACAGCTAAGCACACAGTCTGAATATAACAAATAACCACATTTTGATGTCTTGAAGTGTTTTCAAAAAGCATAGCTGGCACCAGTCAGGGCACCCAGTTTTTGTTGGTCGCTGGAAACTACTTGCTGCCAACATGTGCAGAGTTCACGAGCACCTCCACTGTCAGAAGACAGAAAGTCCCGACTAGGGATGTAACAATTCTCGATCTCGATGCCAATACCACTCTCAATTCTTTAAGATAAAATTACTTTACACAACTAAAAACTGTATAGGAGGGTGTGAAATTTAATTATTTAAACTAGGCCTACATTAGTAGTAGGCCTATTGCTAACATAAATAATATAACACAAACAGTGGGAGCATATTCATATGAAATTCCAAAAAGTTCAAAAGAGGCATATGGTAATAATAAAAAAAAACATGCACGTGCACAAACACACATATATTTTGTCCACATAGTTAACTCGAAAATATTTCCAAACCTCACTTGCCACGAATATTGTTCAACACATGAAATTATTAAAAAGTTTGCAAGAATAACATAATGAAAACACATTATGTTTTGCAATGAAAGGAATCATTTTGTCGTAGCAACTGATAGACACAATAACTGTAGATTGATGGAACTATGACAGGCTGATGTTTACCATAAACAAAACACAGCTGGGCAGAATTAAAAATTTTGAGCAAAAAAAATTTTGTGTGGCGCCGAAAATAAATTTTTCCACGAGATTGGGAATGCATCATTAGTAAATAAATTGCCTCTACATATGAAGGCATTTTGCATACACTTTATTTGGCATTTTGTTTGTAAGACAACTTATACTGCTCATTTTTAAAAACAATTGCATGGAAATGTTTTTCTTGTTATAATCAAATGTGTTTTGTTTTTGAAATGTCATGGCTTACTTGCCGCGGAATTAAACCAACTGCACTAGTAGTCTAGTGAACGACAGGTGCCAGACGGTCGTAAGATGTCGAGAAACTTAGTTTCCTTTTCCAATAAAGCTATTTGTTTTATTTATTTCACGGAAATATTACAACGGTACAAATATAATTTCTTCTTGTTCCTTACCACGTCATAACGCAAACAGTGAAGTATGTGCACGTATTTAAAGATGATGTGAACAAAGAAACGTCATATCAAAGCCACAAAAACTGCAAAAGTGAACATCCATGAGTGGAATAAAAAAATAGTTTCTGTCCCGTGCAAATTAATAAAGTGCTATGTTCTTTATATAAGTCCTTTGCCGTGGTAACGTTAAAATCATTCACTGTGTGGCAGATTTTTTAAACATTCTTTTTTATTAGCGTGAGTAAAGTATAGGTCACGCAAAAAGTGAGGCAGTGTTTGAATTGGCACTTTTAGTTTACTAAAAGGTCACGTGACCTGAATTAGTCAACAAAATTATAACATGCTTGGTATTTTAGTATTTAGTTTATAGTAGTCGTGTGCAGGAATGGAATTTTGGCATCAAAAAAATCTGGATGAGAAACTTAAATTCCCGCGGGAATTCGGAAAAAATCTGGATAAATATTTGATGTTAGTAAAAGAGGTTTGTGGGTTGCTAGACCTAGTGAATAACATTCTATTACGAGTTATTTCATTAAAACAAAAAATAAACACAGAATGACTGTATGTGCATAAAATTAGATTCAAGCTAGAAAAATTGTATGGTTTTATATTTTTATACACTTAGTTGTTGCACTGCGAATTAATCCTCTGGGTTTGGAGCACTTCTTAAAAATACTTGCCTCAATTTTAATAGGAAAATCCCTTATAATATTTTTTTATTATAAAAAAATATTGGACTTACGACATGATAAAACAAAAATGTAACTTTAATAAACTTTTTAAAAACAGTGCCTTGAAGTTTTCAGTTTGCTGCTATTTTTCTTTATAATTTTATGACATCTACCAAGGAACTTTCACATTTTTTGTTCCATTTTGGTAGTAAAATGTCTGTACATTGACACAAATTTACTCAAATTAACTTCCAGTGGAAGTTTAAACATCTGTAAACACACACGTTTCGAATCACGTAGTGCAACTGCAATCACAGCCAAGTCGCATTGGGCAGGTTATGAATGCAACATACCGAATCTGTATGCCAACAAGGCTAATCCCTCGTACGATACCGAAATAAAACGTAGCTAAGTAAATTAATGATATTTTTTCTCATAGCAAATTATTGCTACGTTTGGAGATAGTCAACATCTCGGCGACGAGTGAGCACAAAACACAATTAAAAACAAATACATTCAGAACGAAAAACAAAGACAATTGAAGGGCTTGCAGCAAGAAAGAGGCAGCTCCATATGTGTGTGAAAATGAGTTAAGTGCATAATAACCATATACAAACATTGGGGCAACAGCGAGGCACCTCCCTGCATTGAAATTGTGGGCAGAGGAACTACCCCACACTCTTTTCCACAGTTGTTTGGCAGAACATGGAAGTATCTCCATCTTGCACCACCATATGGTGCAAGATGGGGTTAGCTCCTGGAACTGTCTCAATACTACTGCGAAGGTGTGGACATTATTCTTCTACCTGTTCTACATGCTGTACTGGAGTATATACTCAGTATGCTCGTACAATATGCCATAGGAGGAGGCATTCTCAACGCAAGTACAATATACTTATTCGTATTTGTTTCTACCTATTGATTCATGTCTTGCCAAAGCTAATATTCTAATAACTTTGAAACATCCTTTCTGATTATTACATTAGCTATGAATGTCACTTCTCTTGTTTGTTCACAGAAAATATATTAGTACCTGGCAATGTGTACAAATGTATCTGAGGGTAATACATAAGAGAAACACTAGTTGGCAACACGGGATTACAGTGCAAATGTTTCAGTCAACATCACCAATGTCATATTTGCAAAGAGCTATAATAGTTGTGAGGGTTAAATAACATATTGATGAGTGAAGCGGATGTATGTGTGTGTGAGGAAGGTTCTAACCAAGATCATAAAGAGAGAAAGGTACCTCGCGTTGCACAATGGGAACAAAACATCAGAAAGCGGTTGCGAGCTTCAGGTGAAGCATATATATCTTCAAGAAAGAAAGTAGTACCAGCTCGAACTATAGAGAGGAATGCAAATGCAAGTATGAATGTTTTATCAAATTCAACATGGATGAAAAACACAGAATGTGTTTGAAAATGTCAACAAGATTGAAGACCAAGGAAGGCTAGATAAGTACTTGGCAGGCTTAAAAGACGTAAAACCAGTACAGCGTAGACAAATTAAAAACGGACAACGTAAACAACGCAACGCATCTAATGTTTATAAGATTCACTTTGGTAGCAGGCGCTCTAAGGTACATAAACAAGCATTTGCATGTCTCCATGGCATTTCCCGCAAACGAGTGGAACGCATTGCTAAGAGCCTAAGTGAAAATGGAGCAACAACTCCTAGGGAAAATCAAAGAGGAAGACCAAAATCCACCTAATGCTGTTCCCCAAGAAGTAGTCGAAAAAGTACACAACCACATAAACAGATTTTCAGGTAGGGAGTCCCACTACAGTAGGGCGATAACAATGGAAGAAAGTATTTTAACAGCGAGCTATGTATTAAAAAAATGCACGAGTTGTATTTACAGCAAGATGAACCTGATGTTTACAAACATATTTGTGAATGCGATGGGAAGTCTATTCTGAAATCTGTTGTCCACTATAACTTCTATTTCTGCTACTTCAAAGCAACAACATAGGTTTTGGACATCCAAGGACAGATACATGCCAGGTCTGCGACAATATATAGAGAGCTAAACACGCGGAAAACCCTGCATCTTACCAAGGCTGAATCATTTTATTCAGAACGTAGAGAATAAAATCAAAAGTGGCTAGAGAAAACGATGAAACAGAAACACTTTCCTTTGACTACCAGCAAAACCTTCCTCTGCCAAAGGTACCCTCCTCAGATATGTTCTACAAAAGGCAGTGCTGAGTGCATAACTTCTGTATCACACCAACAAAAACAGGCAAGAGTCACTTTTATCTCTATTACGAAACTATCTGCAAAAAACAGCAAATGAACTGATCAGTTTCATACATCACTATGTAACACATGCTTTAGATCCAAAAGTGAAGATTCTTTACCTGTTCTCTGATAACTGTGTTTCACAAAACAACGATCGTGCCTTGTGTAAGTTCTTGTTTTCACTTGTCAAGCAAGGAAAGTTGGGGAAGAACATCCAAGAGTTCCAAACAGTTTGTTGTTGTAAAGGTTGGCAGAACCTTCATTTTGGACTTTATGAATCATCTTAAGGTGTCATTTTCAAAAAACGCCCAAATGTGTGTCTACCAAGAAGACTGAAAATGAAAATTTGCAATCACCAAATATCACCTGTTTGTGTAAGAAAAAGATCTGGTTTGCGACTCCGGCTCTATGCAGTGCAGTGTCTCTGTGGACACTCCCATCTTCATACAAGTACAGGTGATGGAAGCACCTGCATTCCCTACCCGACCAGTGTACAACAGTTCTTTAAGACTGAAAAGTGCAAAACACACAGATGTAATGGAACCGGCACGAAAATACGCTGGGCAAAGTGAAATGTGGTTCTACAATGGACTGAAATCAGAGGATTCACATGAAGGCGATACCGAGGAAGACTAGTAGTGTGATAGTGATGTTGCGCATGTCGATATTAGCAAATTGATATTACATTATTATGAAATGTAAGCAAATCAATGAATATGTTGCCAGTCTTAAGTACGTGCTGTTACGAATATATAGAATACTACTACATATTAGCGTAACTTGACAATTGCAGAACTTGGTGCAACACGGAAGCAGCTCCATTTGTCATACAATTCTTATTGTTTCTGAACATAAATATGACATCCTTATGCATTTTTCCATGCAAAACACATGGAAAATTTTGCGATATTGTACAAGCAAAGTATCTCGGCTTATCTGTTTTTTGTTGTTTCCTGGAAAACTAGTGAATGGGAGCTGCTTCCTTTTTGCCGGCGTGTTAGGAATTGTTTTAACCAAACCTTATTAAAAAACACCATGTTAGATCTAAGTAAAATAGTTAAACATTTGGAGTTGAATTCAACATTCATTGTGCGCCAGCTTATTTTTACATGAATGTTTAGGTTATGTCTATTGAAACTCGCATCCTACACCAACCAACAATCGATACTTGCAACTTATAGATGTTGCTCGCATTTAAGACAAATTCAGTGCGCATGGTTCACCATAACTTCATAATAGTGCAAGTTTGCAACCAGTTAAAATTTTTTTTCGCAATAAATACGCAGTGTTAACGTTACATAATATATAACGTACAACATTTTTTTTTTTAGCTCATCTAACAATCTTTAAAATCTGTGAATAAGCATAAAAATTGAAATTTACTCGACAAGATTTGATTCATCAAATCATAATCGCTTACCTAAAAGTCAATACAAAGCTTCTCGCATGAAACCTGATTTGTATTTTAGTTGGAACAACCTACAGACGTCAACACACATTTTCCCCGAAAATATTGGGAAAAAATTATTTCCCGCCAGACAAGAAAATCGTTACGTATTCCCAAAAATTTTCCCGAAGTTCAGGATCTCGCACACCGCTAGTTTTTAGTATGTAACGAAACGCAACTGAACTGAGACTACTAAATACTACTATACTAAATGGTGAATTTGAACATGGCCAGTACAGCTTTATTTTCAGATTATTACCCCATGTCATATTTTCACGCACAAAATCATTTTCCAAGCGTGATTCAATTATTGGCATAAATCAAGTAATTTTAAACCGTTTTTGAGACATGATGTATTTGTAATAATAGGTTTTTAATGCTTGAATTCTTGGTCTCCCGATTCTCGATTATACGATTCTTCAAGAATCGTGGAACCGAGCTTGACATTCCTAGTCCTGACGTGCACAGACCTTCCACACACGACGTGACAAGAAACACGAACCACCATCAGTTTTAGCAAGAAGCACGAACCACCATCAGTTTTAACCACAACATTAGCAAGATGAATTTATAAACAACAATCTGACATATATGTGATTTCAGGATCAAGTCACTGCCTCTTTCCTCTTTACACGCAGCCAAAGAGCACAAAACAAAACATGCATGCACACATGAACATGCTGCCTGAATGGCAAACAACCTCCAAGACTTCTTGATACAAGGTACCACGTAGCAACAGTTAGTACTTTTATTACTACCTTTAGATGCTGTCAATGTGGTTGATGAATTACGACATGAAAAGTTAAAAATTTCTCCAGACATACCAGAATGGGGGTAACTTAATATGTTACCACAGTACAGCAACACACACAATAACAGGAATAGTTTACTTCCTTACTCGCTGCAGTAGAGGACAGCTACAGCCAGCACACTCGACACGAGTGGTCTTTCCTCACACAGAATGTAGAGCTGAAGTTACGACCAGCTGCCACGTTGCCTCTCGCAACAGTTCACTGCCGCGTACAAGTAAGGCGGTCGTAGCACTCCATACGAAAGGAAGCTTATTGATGTTCTCTAACATGACGAATAAAACATTAGTGTACCTCATACGCAGAGTTGTTCCTTGAGACGGCACTATCGCTAACTACACAGGAGCGCACGCACACACCTGGCACATTACAGCCCAGGGCAGAAGACACTGGCTACCTACTCCAGGCCCATCAAAACCCACAACTGACCTTGACGATATCCCCGCTCACAGCACTTGCTTACTGAACAAACAAAACGAGCCCATCAACATACAGTAGAAACTCAAACCACTCAATAAGGTTGGACCAAAAGTCCGTGCCCACAGAAAAATTTCTGTCGTCCTGACAAAATTCCCATGTAAATAATGCCAAAAAAGTCAGTTTTTTGCCGAACTCAAATTTTAACTTTTACCACATCGATTAAACAAAAGTTTCTATAGCATCGCCAAAAATTACATGCTCCTATCATTAAACATTGATGTATTAACAAAAAGTATTAACTGTACTCACCATGGCATACGAAGTCCTTATACTTATGTACGCATACACAAGTAATACTAATAGATAACACAAAATAAATTTTCAAAACTCATTGTTTTTGCTTATGTCTCACTGCCCTGTATTTAGTCCTATTTAAGGTAATTTACCACTTCCGAAATAATCTGTTGTTGATTTAGTGACGATGTCGCATTTAACTCGTACTTTGTAACAAAAAATAATGAATAACAATAGACGTCTCAGACTACATATCTGTAATTTAGAGTGCACAAAAAAAAAGTGTAAATAGAGTACAAATGTGATTGAAACATGACATGTAGCGTAGAAGTTTTATGACACGTTCAGCAAGCAATCGCAATGTTTACGGCGGCAGCCATGTTGCTAACGACCAGCAACGACAAGGAACAGCGGTGCTATATATTCCAGATATCAATTCACGATGTGACGTTGCTAACAACACTCGCAAGTTTTTCCTTTGAATATTTTCTTATGAAAAATACGAAAGCATTATGTATAAATGTAACTCCAATAAATATGCCCGGAAAGTTAGAAAACGGCAACGCAAAATTAAGGAAACCTATTCACTGCACTTTACCAATCACAATATTCAAGACATTTTTATTTCTTAGCCGGTAACAGCGACTGTTGTTAGTTGTTCTAAGGATAATACTTCGGAGGCTATTTCTGTGTATGTAGTTTCAAAACAGGTGTATAAATACGGTTTTTATTAAGTTTGAGTGGAAAAAAATTAGAGTGGATTGTTTATTTGTTTTTTTTTTTTACATATAAGGCCAACACTTGTTGGTTCCTTGAGAACTTTATAACAGGGTTCTACTGTATGATGAATGTTTTATTTAATATTTCCATATGCATTGTTTTATTTTAGTTAAACTTGACAAATACCTTGCATAGGCCTATCAAGGTGGTTCAACATAAAGTTTAATGAGGTTGATTACAGTTACAAGTAGGTTGGGTTTTCTTTGGTTGACTGATATGTCTAGTCCACATCTACAGAATGTCCGCATCTATAGAATTTTTATGTCGGTCCCCTGAAATTGTATGGATAGAGGTTCCACTGTATAAACATCTGATTACTGAAAGCTAATCCAGAAGATTTAAAACACACCACATCCTGAAACATTACAAAACACAGATAGGTTTCCCTACAAGCCACCACAGACAACGTGCTGGCAAATCTGTGCCTCGATAGCGATGTCTCGTCAATAAAGGTCCTTACGTCTGACGTGCTGGCTGCACCCACTTGAAACAGTGGTTTAGTGGAAATTACACATTTGTCAGGGTTATTACCGAGGGCATCATGGCTTCATTACAGTGTAGTGATTTCTGTCTGTTTAATAACAAAAATCTGGAGAGAAAAAAAATGTGGCGTGTGGGACTGGTAAATTCCTGTAGATCAAACGAAAGAACGTAAGATCACACACTATCTCAAACCACCTACAAAGGCAAGGCACAAGTTTACAGTTAGAGAAATGACCTTGAAAAGGTAATTATTATGTGACAACCAATCAGCTCCACTAAGCGGTCACAATACTGCAGTGCCCATCATATAAACAGCTGTAGGTGCCCCCTGCACAAGGCATTGCCACACGGTATCACCGTGGCACAATACGCAGTCAAGCACAGTTTGCCTTAGTGATGGGCGAGTTTGATTTTTACAGTGTCAAGAAAACGTGTATAAAACTTAAGTTGAGCCAAGTCGAGTTCCATATAAAATCAAGCCTGCACCATAAACGTACAGGTGTATGGTAGCCACTCCTTTCAACTTCCTCCACCTCAGTCATGGTTTACCATGGGAAGAAGTTTGGGGCTAGTTCCTGCCAATAAGAATAATCCTTTGCTTGGTTAAGTGATTCACAACACTACATTATCCCTCCCGCCCACGAGCGAATAACTATGGCAGAACGGTATTGTCAGTGGTGGTGGTGACGACCTGTTACATGGGTAGCTTTCAGACTGGTCCATCAGCATGCCGCCGGGTCAGTGGACAAGCAATGCACAGGTTTTTAAAACGGTAATTACATGAGAAAAATGACAAGTTTACCATATTTATACATATTTCTGCTGAAGGTGTGACGTACCATGAGATAAAGCGGTTTGTCGTGTTTAAATAGGTCACATGGTTGTATGTATGTGTGTTGTACTGAGACTGCATCTGTCGACCATGACAGTTTCCGGTCGTGGGTGCCACACAGCCACAAGAGGAACCATTTTGCTCGGAGGTAAAATGGCTTTCGTCACAAATATAATGCACACCCATTTGCAAGATCCCGATTTAGTAAGAAAGTTTATTTTAAGCATATAGAATACAGGTACTTGAATTTCTTGAGGTCACTAACAATAAAACCCTAAAATGTACATATACAGCCGCTTTGTACGTTGTTCGTTCTTGTCCATTCACTTCCATTTGCCTATGTCATGATGCCAGTTCTAGCGCACATGTAAGTTTGTCAGGGAATAGTCCACTTCCATCACTGCCTAACAGAATGTCTATGCAATAACAGCAATTTTTATAAAAGTTTGTATATATGAATAGGACTTTAATTTTATTATATAATACCATAAATAGTATTTTATTGATAACAAATCATGTTTTATCACAACGTGAAAAAAATCTTGTAATGGAAAACTAATACAATTAAATATACATTGCATTTCTGCCTCAGTATTTACAGAAAATCAATAATACTGTCATTGATCTGTTAACACGATCAATTGTAAATATAAACAAAACACGAGTGCCTCACAATCTCATTGCCACCTGCAGGAACAGCTCGTGTGTTGTGGACCATCACATTTTATCACAGCCACATACACCAAACATCACAAACATTAATGAAGTATTAATGCACGTAGCCAAGTTATTGATTTCACTCAGGCGCAACTTTAGTGGTTTAGCAACATAAAATTACTGATTCCCGAGAGACAAAGGGCGATTGTTAGGTGCAAATATTTGTTTGTTTATAACCTAAAACCATAGTGACTCGACTTGCTCATTCAGACACTCAATGTCAGCTAGAAATAAACTTGACTCAAATGAAGAGTCAATCTTCAGTTCGACTCTGATTTTTCTAGTCTCGAACCATCACTAGCTTGTACAACTGCTTTCAATCAGCCAAGTGTGTTTAATGTTTAACATAACCCAAGTCGTGCATATTTGGCAGCATAGGTCAACAACAACTAATAGCAGGTCATTCAAAACTGACCTCACAAATTAGAACAATGCAAAAAACTTTTTAAAGTCCCGGATAAAGCAGTGCATACATGATATAATTCTGAAAATACGTTTGAATAAAACCTCTACAAACAAAATAAAATGATCAAAAAAGGGTTAGTAATAATTTTTAAATTCTAGTGAAATGAAGACAAACAAACACTTCTAATTATCATGAAATCTAGAATAAAATTAAGTTTCTGCTGTGCATTTAGTTTAATTGTTTTGTGAAAGAATTTTACTTCCTTTTTAAGTTGACAGCACCACTAGTTACAGTGAATTCTCCATCTACAGTTTTTCAGGTAACTGTCAAAAATGTATATACATTCAGAATTTCAGTATAGGATGATCTGACACGTACATCTGTAAAATACAAGTTGTAAACTTATTGAACTTCATGTTGAGTATAATGAGAGTTGCATGATATCTGTAAATAAAGTTCAACTAATAAACACAATAAAAATGGCAGTCTTAAAACATTTCCCCTCAATTCACCTAAATAAAGAATATAACATCACAAAGTAGAAAAGCTGATGCTGGGACTCGATTTGCTGAGAGCACGCAGAGTGGTTATCGATCGGGCAATGTGTTCATGGCAGGCGAGATGAAGAAGGGGAAGCCACAGCGGCTGGAGGAGCGAAACAATCTACACCTCCTAACAAACTGGTAGACACAGAGGGAGGGTGCAACCCCGCCAGTCGCGTAAGAGGAGGCAAGTTAGCTCTGCCTAGTATCACAGAGGACAGCTGAAGTTTGCTCAACCCACGCTGCAAGTCTACACTGTCATTGGCAATGCCATTCGCATGGCAAATATTTACTTTTCAAAGTAATTAATAATAATTCACTTAAAAAAAAAAGTGTAATTTTCACACAAGAGATAAATAAATAAGGCAATAATTAATTTTTTTAATTTCTTTATGGCGTTCAATAATTAATTATTAAAAACCAGGTCTTCTAATTTTCCTGCACACATACGCCTGTCGTGAGTTACGCTGTGCTCGGGCTTGGTGCGTATGTATTATTTGCAGACAAAAGCTGTCGGATAGGCCCTTCCTGGATATCAGTTTATTCAGCAGGCGTGTGTGTATTGAAATAAATTAAATAAATTCTCTGATCTCCCTGCAAAAAGTGAGTGGAAATGAACTTCACACTCTGTAATACAAGTCCTTCGATGTTCAAACAATTTTTGGCAAAAAAGAGGTGTTAGAACATGCTTGTTGAGGTAAATAAAAGACGCAGCATGCTGCATGTGTCGCCTTGTGTAGAATGCACTGCTTGTGGACACGTGCAGCAAACCACAAACGCTATTCCACTAAAGAGACACTTTCTTAACTGACTGCGTTGGATGTCTTTGCAGACTATTGTGAACGAGCAGTCGCAGGAGGAAACAGCCCCGGTGGTGGAGGCGAGAATTATTCATTACACCACTTCAGGGACAGAGCATTTATTTGGCAAGTTGTGTGCTGATGACACAGTGCACTTCGGAAACTTTGTGAGAATTAGCCGGGAAGACTATGAATTTTTGCTACACCAAGATCAAACCCATGATTACAAAGTGCTAACCTTCCGATTTCTAACTAGTGGTGACAACTTTGCATCGCTGATGTACTTGTTGTGCATTTCTGAACCCAGCAACTAATGAATCGCCCTTGCAGTTTGCAAGGCATTGATAGATCAATTGAAAGGCATTGTAAAGGCAAAGCATATAGAAAAATTGAAGTTGGCATACATAAACCTTGCTTTTCCTGTCACTGAGGAAGCCTCACTACTTTTGTTCTGCAGTCTTTTGCTGAACACAGATTTTTAATTTTCTTTTTTACTTTCTCAACACTGTAATTGTATTGATATGAAATCCATTTCAACGTTTTTATACTCACCATAATTCAGGGGCACTGCAATAATAGTTTAAAAACTGAACGGTTTTTTCAATGGACCATTCCATCATGTTGCCCCGAGCTTGCGGGCCGGATCCAAGGCCAGACGTTGGCTCGCCACATTGCAGCGTGCTACGTGACGCTCGGTTTCTCGTCAGTTGAAAGCAGACTGCCCATGCACCAGTCGCATGCTACAGTGTGTTGCCTCCCGTGGAATTGGACCTTCAGATAGAGTTGTAAACGGTGCCCTAGCGGATTCCAGTCGCATACTTGTACATTTTATAAAAATATATAATTGTTGAGAACTATGATGTATTTTACTATACTGTGAAGAAATCCTCCTATACCCGGCACAGAACTTCTCGGCCACTCAGTGTCAGCTTATCGGCGAGCATTACCAAAGACCCTGACGCGTGCCATATTCAACGTAGAAACTCAGCTGTCACAACACAC
>NQII01006189.1:39370-83637 GCA_002778355.1 Clitarchus hookeri | reverse complement strand
GCGAAAAGAGCTGACAGGGTTTGTCAGTCGCACCGCATGTCACCCCCCTCCCCTCCCCTTCTTCCCCAACAAGCAAAGATATGTGTAAGATTCTAAGGGGGGATGGAAATAGTTTAAAAGCCGTCTTGTGAGACAAGGAGGGGTCAGTCATATCGGGGCAGTCGGAAACTGTGATACTCCGCGCCGGAAGGCGCCGGGTGGGGACCCACCGGTCCCCATGTCGCCACGACGAAGTTAGTCAGGTTAGTTACGTAAGTTGCGTCAGTGATAATGCACGCTGAGGCCGGGAGATCGGACCCCGGCCGAGTCAGTTGGAACAGTCAGTCAGATACATGAGTATTGGGACAGTTAATCAGTAACTCCGCGCACCGAGAGTCAGAACGTACGGACAGTTGACCGGTAATTTCCCGCGCCGCGGGGTGCTGGGCGAGAGTCAGTTCGCAGAGACAGTCAGTCAGTGATACCCCGTCGCCAGAAAGCGATGAGCGGCAGGTGGCGCAGCTCTCGGAAGCGCCACACCAGGACACGCATGACATCAGGCATCGGGAGCCGGATTGTGGACGTCAGCCGAGTCAGTTACAACCCCGCGCCGGAAGGCGGAGTCGAGTGGTGAGCTTACACTAGGAGCGCCACGTCAAGAGGGAGCAGTCCAGTGCAACCCCGCACCGAGAAAGCGGAGGCCGGGGTGGGGGCCCATGAGGGGTCCCTCCCCGGGACGAGGGTGTCAGTCAGCCAACGCCGAAGGAGGAAGCCAGCTGAGTGCAATACGGCAATGACAGCCCATCCGAGGGCCTGTAAAAGGGCCACCCAACTCACCATACCTCAAACTACAGCCAGAACAACCACCCAGCAACAAATACAGTTAAGTACCAACGAGTTAATTCGCGGCACAAAGTAGTGGCATTTCCGGGAATGTGTATGAATTCCTGGTTAAATAAACCTGTAAAACCAAGACGTGATGAAGTTATTATTATTCACCCTATTAAACATTCAAGGCACCTAGTCTGTGCCTGGTAACATTAACCGAGATCCTATGAACCATTCTGTATCACACAGGTGGAGAGTAGTGTCAACCTATTGCCACATTTGTCAAGCACCTGTCTCGTTATAATACACGTGCCATGAAATCTGAAATGTAGCAATATAAATTGCAACTAAATACATAAAACGGAGTATTTGCATATATTAGAAACAAAAATTTAAAAGTATGTACATACATAAGGGAGTTTATATATATTAAGAAACTTCCTGAGCAGACAACCACTAAACGTTACGTTCATGGTAAAAACATTCTGCGACACTTAAATGTACAGATCAGCAACGTCTATTAAATGTATATATAATAATTTCCATTTGCTTACAGTTGCACGTAGCATAGAGAAAATAATTCATCCTTGTGTTGTAATGGTGCACACTCTCTTCCTTGTCCATGCAGTTGCAATCTCATTCCTTTCCATCACAAACTTCTGTCCATCATTTCATTTCTCGTAAAAAAAACCCACATTTTGCAAAATATCAGCTATGGAACTTTTCCAAACCACAGAACTGTCGTAATTTTGTTCGGGAACCCCCTCCCCCCACCCCCTCTTATTTTTAACACAAACTTCTCTGCTCTCCAAAGTTAAAATCATCTAAATCTGTAACTCACTTTCTGACAATTTGTAGGCGATACAAATATTGCTTTTGAGGTAGATGAAAAACTGCTATTCCCTTCATTGCATTTCTATTGTACTGTATATTCGCTGACATCACACACTCTTGCTGTCAAACTGTTACTTTGTTTAAAATTCATACTTTTCCAAATTATTTTTAATGATTTAGTCAAAAAGAAAAAGAACATCCGATGAGCATCATTCAAAGCCCATCACAGTTCAGGACATTGATGAGGAAGCTGTTGTGCTACGCTTATCTTATGTTGGCTAAACACAAATCACGACTTTGTTATTGTCTGCTTGCAAAGCAAACCGGAAACTTTTAGATATACCTACAAAAAACGATTTCCTGTATAATATTCTTTATTCAGAAAAATAGTAGAGTGTTCATGCCAGCTATCATGCACATTCCGTAACAACAATAAAACACACACTGATAACGATACAGACTTCGGATTTTCACCTCTTGTTCAGAAAAATTAGATTCTTGTAAAAAGTGACTGAATTTTAATGAAATCTTTCACGATTTACGTGCGTCAACATCATTAACCTCCCTCCCTTCCATTATTGTTTGTGTAACCCCCCNAATGAAATCTTTCACGATTTACGTGCGTCAACATCATTAACCTCCCTCCCTTCCATTATTGTTTGTGTAACCCCCCCTTTAAAGAAATTGATGAGCATGACACAGAAATAAACATACAACCAGATGAGATAATCATAAGGAGGTCACTTATGGCACATCACACCTTCAGCATAACTATGCATAAATGCCATACAAATGGTAGTAATTTTTCTATAGTAGTTACTGTTTAGAAAGGTACCTGTTTATGAAAAATGTGGACAAGTTGGACACACACTTGTGATGTGGCCACGCGGACCAGCCTGAAACCTGGACGCAACACCCCGACTCCACCTCCCGTCACAAATCTCTGCTCTGGTACTATAACCATCCCATGGCTGACAAACCCACGTGCTCATCAGCAGAAGGGAAAAGTAGTCTATGTTATGACAAACCTGACTATTTTCCAGTCTAACATTTTTATCCACAACCTTAATCTCCATGCAAGGCCTGCACATATACTTTACAAATTTGTTTCTGAGGAAGAATGTGCAGGTGGAACATGGGTAAACACGTACTTCCGAGAAATCACTAGTTATCGCCACGGAAATAAAACCATCACGAGATATTGAANGTACCTGTTTATGAAAAATGTGGACAAGTTGGACACACACTTGTGATGTGGCCACGCGGACCAGCCTGAAACCTGGACGCAACACCCCGACTCCACCTCCCGTCACAAATCTCTGCTCTGGTACTATAACCATCTCATGGCTGACAAACCCACGTGCTCATCAGCAGAAGGGAAAAGTAGTCTATGTTATGACAAACCTGACTATTTTCCAGTCTAACATTTTTATCCACAACCTTAATCTCCATGCAAGACCTGCACATATACTTTACAAATTTGTTTCTGAGGAAGAATGTGCAGGTGGAACATGGGTAAACACGTACTTCCGAGAAATCACTAGTTATCGCCACGGAAATAAAACCATCACGAGATATTGAAAACTGAATACGACACTTTGATAAAATGGCACAACAGAATCACAAACCAATCTCGCCACCACAAAAACTGTAGGCAAAGTCCAGACTGTCATCCATATTTTGCCTTTTGGTTGATGTACCAAGTGTACCGGATGAGACACACTGCAGCACTGTAAAATGTTACTGTAACCTTGATAGTGGTACAAGACTGCATGTTTCCAACACCACGAGACTACGTGAGAAACACTGCGAGGCACATCACGAGAGAAAGGGGTTCGGTTGGGCCGCGCTCCACGCGCTTGCTGGCTGAGCGCTTGCAAAGGGTTGCTGCCGCATCTGGCCGATAGTCGGGCGTGCATGCGCTGGCTGGAACAGCGTTGTGCTCTGGCTCGTGGCGCCCGCACTTGCCGTCGCAAAGGGATTGGCCGTGGGCACAAGCGGTACTGCAGCTGTAACACACACAACACTCAACCTCTTCCTCCACCACTCTTCACTCAACTCACTATACTTCAAACTTTAATACCAACTACAAGCAAGTAAATGATTTTCAACTTTTGGGCATTTAAACATTCCATGCATAATATTCTATGGTTTTTTTTTTGGGAAGAAACACTTAATATATGTAACTAAATTTTAAAAATATTATCAATAAAACCTGTAACACTAAGAGATGCAATAGCAATTACAGGAAATTTGGCATTAAATTCGTTTCTGAAAAGTGATGTTTACAACTGATAAAACCAAACTGGTAAACAGCTATTGCTGCATTAACTATACAAAAGAATGACCTGCTTAACAAAGTTCATCCCAGAGTGAGTATCTCAGACATCAACAGAAGACCAAACAAACACAGAAGCAGACTACTCACCAGGGACAGGGGTGGTGGTAGCAGGGCGCGCGCTCACCGTCACCAGATTGTCCAGGTTCACCAGAGCAGAGTTCTCACCCAGGAAGCTCTGAGGAGTCTTCTTCAAGGCTGGCTGGCTGTCTGGCAGCGAGTCCCCAAGCAGGCTCAGGTCAAAGGGGTCAGAAACAACACCGGCCCCTACAACACACACACCAACTTACAGCCTCTCCAGCAGTTCCTCACTCATCATCTTCCTGCTGCAACATACATACTGATGTTTCTGCACCCAAGCAACAACTGCCCACTGAATAACAGATATATAATGACACGCCACTGGCAAAGTTGTTTTTGTTACGAGCCTCCGCCTCCATTGCGCTCTCTCTCCCACCTGTACACGGGAACTATCTGCCGGCGTGCAGGCTTCCTGCCACCTAAGAATACAGTCATATCCATAGCATCATGCGCCAGTGGAGTGGTTGGCAGTTTGCACCCCCTGTGGTCACTTGCAGAGGCAGGTCTCCACCAGCTGTGCAGGCGAGTGGTTGGCTCTCGCCTGAGTTGCTCCCCTCCCTTACCCGCTCCGGCTCGGAAGGGTACAAATTAGTGATAGCTATAGCCGATATCCGGTATCCGATATCGGTATCATCTGTACATTTACCATTATCGGAGATCGGCACTAAAATATTGGCACATCTGTAATGGCCATTCTAACCTAAAGTATTTTCTCTCCTCTGCTGCACACTTAATTTTCTCAACTCTTAACATTAGGCTGCAGTAATACGACTAAAAAGAACATCATTAATTTGAAATGTCAATATGCAAGAAAAAAAATTAAAAAATTAAAATTCTTTACGATAAAAAAAAATTAGAATGTACATGCCCATCATTATTTTTCACTTCACGGATCACATTTTTATTTTTGGTAAAGCAGTCTTATGTTTGACGTATGTTTCTCAAAGTAAACAAAATGATTGTGGCTTGTTAGCTTAGTTTTCATTCCTGTTCTTTTACATATTTTTTGTAGACTAGCGACCTTCTTGCAACTTTAACTTAGTTTTCTAATTCCAGCGCTACCTGCTCTACTGTCTATCTCTGCCACCCTCCTCTAGGCCGAGACACGGCCTACCCTGACAGCCATTCAGGATCCAAGTTTACACTGAGAAATGCTCTTTATCTCATGTGAGCAAGGCTCACTAAACTCGCCTCACCTGATACTTGGATATCAGCTGGTCAAGTNAAAATGCTCTTTATCTCATGTGAGCAAGGCTCACTAAACTCGCCTCACCTGATACTTGGATATCAGCTGGTCAAGTCCATTCATGATAAGTTCACACTTTTCTGAAGTCCTGCTAAAGTTCTACTTTTACGTACTGATAATGTCACCTTACACTACTGGTAAACAAAAACAATATCATGTAACCTCCTTCGTTTCAACTGCCAAATACTTTGTTTTCATTATTCTGCTGTCCAAACAATGCTGGCATATTTCAAAGAGAGTAAAACAAATGTTAATGATTTTAAACCATATTGAGGTCGTTTTGATGACTTTTAATAGTATCTGTATTGATAATGGTCTGTTTGGTGTTATTCGTAAAATAGCGTCGTCGTGATAAGGGGTACCCACTTGTGTTGCGGCGAACAATGCCCCCTGCCTCTACAGCTCAAACAAGGAATACAGTGTCGGCGGCCGACGTACAATGGGTCTTGAACCCACACGTGCTGCGGCACACCAAACTATGAGCTGCAGGGGTTGAGATACGGCGCTCCAGCAGCTGGCCGGCAGTAAGCACCCGCTCCTTCACAGCGGTGTGTGGCCGAGAGGACAGGGGTGTCCTGTGCGAGCATGCAAGAGTGAGACAGAGAGGAGGGAGGTTCCCTGTGTGGCTAGACATCCTTCCACTACACCTCTCACTCTCTCTCTCCTGTCTCGCAATTATATACGAGGACCAGAGCCAACACAAAGCGCCATTGCAATTTTCACCTCCGTAGATTGCTCTTTTTTTTTTACCTTCTTACATTGCGTTTCTCATCTTCGTATATTGCGTTGACAGCCTTCATTGTGCATCAGACAATACGCTTGCAACCTTGAGTGTTAACATTGGCAGAATGCGTTTCTTAGGCAATGCATTTGGGAGGTAGTTGGTTCAACTCCTGTGGGGATCAATCCTTAGCTACATCTCTGGGTGATAGGACCCACCTTGGGTCAGAGTAGCTCAGTCTTCCTAAGGACTACAGAGAACTTGGATAAGATTCATTTTAGCTCACAGTAATGGGTTGTCTGGTAACATTGCTGACATTTTCCTATTCTCTCATTGTCTTACATCCTTTGCATCGAAAAGGCAGGTTGCTGCCTTCTTGCAGCGACGTGGTGCACGGTCCGATTGTGGTCTTCTTGATGATGTAGTTCCTGACCCGAGTTTTGGTTTTGCGACCCCAGGGATTGCACTTGCCACGGTAAGGAGAATACTGCGTGGCAGCATGATCCACTCCCCAGCCTGTGGTCACCTGCCTGGGATGGCCATCGTTAGCCCCGGCCAAGGACTCCCGTCTCTCATCCACCTCCTTCCTTACTCCAGTTTAATGCCCTGACTCCACCGCCATGGCAGACGACATGCCAGGCACTCACAGGCTGAGTAAAAACCTATGCCGCTCCTCTGGCTAAGCCCAACTCGGCACACCTGTGAATTCACTCCTGGGCGAGGTTCCACGTGCTCTAATACAGGAATACCCTGACCTGACGGAAACAGGTTTCCACCCAGGAGCCACTGACCGATGCAGGAAACACGCTGCCACTACCGTCAGCCTTGTTGTTCGATGCCTGTGCAGCAGACCAGCTGCCAATTGATAAAGGAACAAACAAACCACTTCCACCAGCCCCTTTGTCTCTCTGTAGGAAGCAACAGAGGGCACACCCATGCATGTAGGAATCCCGAGAACGAAGAGTATGGGGGCAGTGATGGCCGAGCAGTAGACTGCTCACCTCCTACCAAGGCGAACCGGGTTCAATCCCCAGCCGGGTCACACTCGGATTTTCCCAAGTGGGAATCGTGCCAGATGATACTGCTAGTCAGCGCGTTTTCTCGGGGATCTCCTGTTTTCCCCCGTCCTTGCATTGCGGCACTGCTCCATTGTCACCTCATTTAACCCTCATCTGCTCTCAAGACCTCAATGTTAAGAGCCGCCTTAATTACTCAACTCAACAAAGAGTAGGGGTTGCTTATCCCTAGTACTCACAGTGGTTCCCAGTGACTCTGGCCAACACAAACAACTCTACAGAGAAGTGGGAATGACACCTACAACACCTGAGTGTTGGCCCACAACAGGCTTCACATACGCCCAGAGTTTGAACATGCAAATTGACTTGGTTGGGAACCCAGTGGGAGTCATGCAGAGGTCAGACAGGGTGTATGTGTGGTTGAGGAAAGCGGCAGCAAGACAGAGTGGTGCCACTAAAAATCCAGCATATCATTGATAAATCCTTCTTCTGTTGGAGTGTCAAGACTACTTCTACACACAGTTGTGTTACGTGCCATAGGCTGTTCCCCCCCTCCCCTTGCCATGATAGCCTAAGAGCCATCGGGGAGAGGTTCAACACAAACCTGAGTGGAAAGTGGTACATCGCCTGTCTCCAAGCCCCAACTGCTCGGCAACTGCCTCCTACACCCCGATCAGGACTCGTACTTGCCTGTCAATCAGGCCGGCTTCTCCTCACGCCCAGAGGGTGATAACCTCTATGCCCAGTGTACAACTAAGCCCAGCCATCATTACCCCACCAGATTCGCAGCCCTTGGGGCAGAGGGGAAGAGGGGGAAAGTATTGACGCTAGCGGGCAATAAATACCTATCCACATGTGAAACACAGTTGGTTTCCAACTGCTACGTACTTATCAATGGTGGAAATCCTGGATGTACCAGATGCACCTGATTTTGATCAGAACAAACTGACTGCAGTGATGTTCCAGCTTAAGAATGGGTCTGGGAGCAGAAATAATACAGAAAAGCTATTCCAGGATCAAGAAAGATCTGCTTAAGTTGTATAATGATTGTTTCGGAACTGGTATGTTTCCGGCCCCTTGGAAATAAGAAAGTCTGCGGATCCTGTATAAAGNTGATTTTGATCAGAACAAACTGACTGCAGTGATGTTCCAGCTTAAGAATGGGTCTGGGAGCAGAAGAGATAGCAAGGATCCAGAATATCCAGGATCACACCGGCCTCTAACATTGCTTCCGGTAATGGGCAAAGTCTACGAAAAACTAATCAATAGGCAATTAATCATGGCCTTAGAAGCTGAAGGAATGCTTCATGAGAAACAATATGGATTTAGAAAAGGTATGAGAACAGACTTCGCCTTATATGATGTCATGCAGTATATCAAGAGGTCCACTGCAAAATATGTACTTGGTGTATTCCTGCATATTAAAGGAGCGTTCGACAATGCCCGGTGGCTAGAAGTAATGCATCAACTGAAGAGGAAAGGATGTCCTGCAAACATCTACAAAGTGATCCTGGACTTCTCTGAGGACAGGCAGAGCACATATACTGCCAAAACAATAAAAGAACATATCTTATGGAACATCCCATTTGATGGTTTCTTGAAACTGGGTCTTCCGCCTGGGTGCGTAGCCTTCGGACATGCAAATGAAGGGTTGATCCTGATTACGGAAGATGCAAAAAGGCAATTAGAAGAAAAAGCAGCAGAAATAACAAAGAATATTCGGGATTGGTCACTGTAAGTGAAATTGAGATTCTGCTAGGAAAAACCAAGACGATGCTGCTGAAAGGAAAACTGCAGAGACCGCCGACTGTGCACTTTGGTGCGGACCCGGTTGAAAATATACACAAGTTCAAGTACTTGGGAGTTGTTACGGATGACAAGAGGAGTTTCCTCAAGCACGTTGAGTATGTGACATGACAGGCTGTGGTAGTCTTTCAAAGCTAAGAAGAATTAGAAATACCAGCTGGGACCTAAGCTATAAAACACTCAGAATAATATACAATGAAACCTCTATTNGCTAAGAAGAATTAGAAATACCAGCTGGGACCTAAGCTATAAAACACTCAGAATAATATACAATGAAACCTCTATTAGTTTTTCATGGGACCTACTGAAGAAAACTCAGCATGTGGACCTCTCCTCAAAAAGTAAAACCTAACATAAAAAAAATATNCTGAAGAAAACTCAGCATGTGGACCTCTCCTCAAAAAGTAAAACCTAACATAAAAAAAATATTTACTTTCATCCTTGGGTATACTGAGTTGATTGCCTGTAATGAACAGTGGGCATATCTTAAATACTGGATGAAAAAACAAATTTCAATCATTAAATATAAGTATTGTATTATAAAATATTGAAATGCACTTAATTTTGAAAATCCGCCGAATGTTTACATAAAATTCACTAAATTTCTGCCAAATGTAAAAAAAGTGGCAAAAATCAAACAAAATTGATTAAAAGCAATGATTTAAAATAGAAACATGATAAAATTTTTTTTAAATTTAAGTACAGTAATAAAGCATTATACGCAGTTTCATCATAATAATGGTGCATTTTATATTTTTTACTCTTCTTTGGAGGCAAATTTAACACAGCTTTACGAGTTTGACATGTGAAAACCAGATTTTTTGAAATTATATTTTACTTTGCTAAAAATTCCGTTGCCCGCTAAATGGTTTTAAATTTCGCCCAATTAAATGCAGTCTGCTAAGTTGACAACACTCGCCATCTTGTGTGACAGTTGATATCACTGCATTACTCTTAAAAAAAGTTACTAGCGTAATTTTATCTTAACAGAATTAATTCGTGAAAACATACTGTTCCCCTTTAATGCTTGTAATTTACATGGTTATTTACCGCACTGACCTAAAAATTATTACTTTTCCATTGTGGAACGAGATTAAGTTCAAATCCGTCCATTATGAATGTCTGGTTCTGGTCTGTACCACATCCATTAAACATAGTGTTTTATTTGCGCAAATATTTGTTTGCTGACTTGAAACAAAGAAATGCCTGCAATTATTATGTTTTACCTGTTTTTCGACGTGAGTAATTTAAAACAAATAGTGATTGAATTATCAAAAATAAATTACGTGGTTGTTAACAATTGCAAGGTTTCACGACAACTAGTTGTGTACACTAGCATTTGAGGCTAGGGAGTGTCTGTTCACCTGCTCTTGGCGCTACTGGATTTTCTTAGTACCAGTTTTAAGATAGTTTTTTCACAGATAAACAATAGTTCCGAATATATTCTGGTTTTCGGACAGAATATCTGATCGATGGATGCGGGTAAATTAATGATTTAAGGGTGTAGCATGCAGGTTTTTTNCTGGTTTTCGGACAGAATATCTGATCGATGGATGCGGGTAAATTAATGATTTAAGGGTGTAGCATGCAGGTTTTTTTTTTTTAACATTGTTTATATAGGATATTTGTTAAGACCATCCAAAGAAATAGATTGATATGGGAAATCGCATTAACGGGAACGCAAGAATGATGTTTCACTGTATAGGGCAGTATTTGAAGCCATAATATGATATGGGGCAGTAATAAGGCATAATAGAAGTAAGTTGGGGAGGCATAGAAGGAAGCTCGTCAGTGCTGAGAGAGCAGCTGCTGACAGTTACTAGAGCTTAGAGAACAGTATCCAAGAGTCACTCCATGTCTTGGCTGAAGTACTGCCTCCTGATCGTCTGGTCAGATACTGCGGCATTGTGAGTGCGAGCTGGAAGAATGTCAAAGGAGGAGAGGTCGGAAGTCGTGGCAAGAGGCATGGTCAACTGCCGGAAAGGGAAGAGTTACGTACGAGCTGATTTAAGAAGTACACAATCGAATGAGATGGGATTGGGTCAGCATGAATCATTACTACAGATGGGACGATCCCAATATTTCCGATGCAGATGCCCAATTCTTGATTCCCAATTGAAGGACTTTTACCACACACAAAAACACATTGCCACTCGGTCAGAACTATTCTGCTTAAATTCACACAAATTTTATAAAGGCTTGGAAATTAAACAGCACTATGGAAAAGTGCTNGGTCAGAACTATTCTGCTTAAATTCACACAAATTTTATAAAGGCTTGGAAATTAAACAGCACTATGGAAAAGTGCTGAAAGTTGCATAAATTATTTTATGTTATATGAAAAAATTTATTGCAACAGCTCTTTTACAATGAGCTTTCGCTATATTCAGAAACATTTTGGCACAAATTTGCAAACAAATCAATTAGGGCCTACAAATTATTAACCCAAGTGGCAAAACATATTTAAATACAATACTTACACAAGGTAAACCACTAAGGAATTACTGTACAAATACAATTCACCAATATTATTTGGTCAGAAAAAAAAAGCATTTGCACCCTCTCAGGATCTATAGCATTTTAAATAACACAACACAGTAAATGCAAACCACTTATTTAATTATTGGTACGACAAATATTACGACTTGTACAACAGTTGCCTCCTAGTTTCGGAGCGAGATCACTGCAATCTTAATGTTTTAAATTTTCAGTGGATTATCGGAAATTCGTTTTTCTGTGTTGGAAGAAAAAAAAAAACCATGCAGGAAAACAATGGATGCGGACTTGGATTTCAGACCTAGTAAATAACATAGATAACCTCAAAATGCATGTTTACATTAAAAGCCTAAACATGTCATTAAAAACAACTTATTCAAGTAAATTTATGCTTAAATATTCACTTTAAATAAAAAAACTTCAATTCTTGAAATTGAGCTAAGTTTAATTTTTGTTAATGTTACTGTCCAGTGTTCCTTCTTTGGCTGAACCATGCTCAATCCCTTGTTTAAAATTGCCACAACTGATACATTTGCGACAATTTTTGTGAATCATTACGTGCAGAGCTGTTTTCAAACCTTTACGATTATAACCAAACTCACAACCAACAGTTTCTGATAATAATCATGCCCATCAAAATACCGCCACGGCTATAACCTTATTTTCCATTTACAATAACAAGATTCGTTTTCATTGTCACCAACCTATTAGTACAAAAAACGTGTAAGAAGAATAAGAACGAGTGATGCTTTCTCATTCTAGCCAACCTACAAGTGCAGTAAAGACATAATAAGAAGAATAAGTGTAGTCAAAAGAACACAAAGAACAGTTGTGGGATGTAAATAATACTATCTATAGCACCAGTTGTCAGTTATCCTCGATTTTTTTGCATTCCCAGTGTTCAAAAACAATTGATGCGTACATTCTTTGGCAAATGTGCCGTCTGTTTTAAATGGATGATACACGAAAACAAATATTTTAGCTGCAGCATGGATGCGACTAGCATCTCGCCGCCCCTCCTACATTTAACAGTACCTACCAGTCCCCTCCGCCATATTTTTCACAAAAACACCCGCTTGAAACTCTTTGCACACTCCTCCATCTGACGCGAGTGATGCCACGCAACACAGACTAACAAAGACTGCCTCTGGCATGGAAAATGGGTGGATGTCACTTGCGATGCAACATGTTTAAACATTTTAAAGATACGAGTTTACAGATGTTTGTATCACTATAGTGAAAGGCTTCATTAACAGACTTGTGTTATGAACTAAATTAAGTACCTTTCAAATGATAGGGTAAATGATTGTGCATTTAAAAACTATCAAAATGGCGGACGTGACTATAGGCCATACTTACAATAACGTGGTTCCACTGTAATTCATTTAGTGTTTAAAGCTTTGAGATAACAGCAATTTGGGTTTATTTTATAGATTTTCTATTTTCAAAGTTTATAATTTCATTTTAAGTAGTTTGACAGTAGCAATGGTTATAGTAAGGTGATGCAAAACCTTTTCCATTTCTTAGTACGCCAAGGACATGGAGTTGGGTGTTGTACTGTCTGTCTCATACAACTTGGCAAGATCATTACAGTCAGTGAGCGGCAACTTGTGAAACAATGTGCCATTTACAAAATCCTGCATCAGCTGATGCACGAACAAAAAATAGTACTCAGAAATAAAAATTATAACTTTGAAATTTAATGGCAATTACAGCACTTATAATTTAAAATACATTTTTCGAGTAATGCACAATATTTTTGGACTGCAAACAATTTAAGAAATTAGAATAGATCATGAGTACATCACGGTTACGTGAAACGTTACTGAGCTCTCTTTCGTCATGTCTGAGCGAGTACCTTGCTGGTGTTGTCGGAATATTATATTGGCAGTTCATTATCTTGGTATTTGCACATACCAACAAGCGTAGTTCGATGTAGGTGCCCTGACTGTTCCTTGGTCCGCCATTTTCCTTAACCGTCGACCATGAAGCACGAGTGGCTACGTACGTATTTACGTTCCGACGTTTAATTTTGTTGGTTGGTNTAAATTCTTTCGTGTCAGTTGTAGACACGAGTAGTTATAGTGATGCAACCGGCCAAGGATTGTCATATGACAACACTTCAGGAATTGCGATTAGGAATTACAAACTGTAAGTTATTGTGCTTTGTAAATAATATATTTTGAATGTACGTGGTCTTAAACACTCCCTTTTTACACAAGTTTATTATATTGAAATTCCGAGGATTTTTATTTGTAAGTTTAACTAAGCTTCAAATATTGACAGTGTGTATTTCTTGCCTCGGTAGGAACGACATGATGTCGTTTTTTCTTGCGGGAAGTTTTGAAATATACGCGGCCTTTAAAAAAACACCCTTCTGTCCTTATTTATTACACTGAAAATTCACTTTTTATGTATAAGGTTAACTTCGCTGAAATGGTTTACAGTGTCTATTTCTCGCATACGTAAGAACGATACGAACAGCGACAAACTGATCGCTTTTTCTTCTTTTGGTGAAGTTTGAACTTTCCAAGTTATAGTAATTTGAATATTTCCGAATGAGCAAAATTTTTCACTGCACCATAAAAACAATATGCGATTCATATCGCTATTGCATCGCAAGAAGAGACGCAAAACAATGCCGTCTCGTGAAACACTAACTAGAGTACCCCGCCCACCCTGACAATAAAATAAACAGAACCCTAACTGTATTACTTGGTCATAACGAAAATAAAAGTGATGGAAATGGCATCCTAGCTATAATATCCTACATTGTGCTGCAGCGTTTATTCACAAATACTGATTTCTTCATTGACAGAGCAGCTGTGGGAGGGATACATTGTGGCCGCACTACTTTCCTAGAACTGTCTAAATTTACTGAACTACCTCGTGTCGAGCCAGAGAACTAACTCCTAAAACGTTCACAATTCTTGTAAAGTCTGGCCCCTTCTAAAGTCTCCTTTATATTCAATAATAATATGTATACTAGTCAAAGTTACTTGAGTAATTTTATATACTGTTATACTAAGAAACTTTTCATTTATTATTTTCTACAGGTACTGGTTCACAAAATTTTACAAAGTTTCACTATACTAATTTACCAATATTAGGATTATATAAAATATGACACCCGATTTAAGTTTAATTTTTGCTGATCGCAGTGCCCATATACTATACGGGATAAAAAATTAATTTAAATAAATTTAGTAGTACCAACTATTCTCACATCCATTTACAAATTTTTTTTAGCCAGCCTATTTTATTTTCGAAACTAATAAGGTTCGTGTTACAATGCAGTGTTCACTATGTAGATACGACAAGCGTGTGGGCGTGACAAAGGCCAAGCGCAAGAAGAGAAGGGTGGGGAAGTTGCAGTGGTGCGTCAGAAGATACTGTTAGCACTAGGCAGTCGTATGTTCGTCACCGCGAGAATGTACCTGCCCCCTTACACGAGTGAAGCTGTCACTTGTGTGATTCAGTTTCATTTATAGCTTGGTCACTAAAACATTAAATGATGGCGCATAATCACAACGTATGCAAACAAACAATAGAAGAAAACCAGTATTGTTTGTACTACTCACACTACTCAGTATTGTTAAAAATACATACAACTTTGTATGCTAAGAACGAGGCGTGGTGCAAAGATGTCATTAAGCTTATTAACTTACCACACCAGAGAGAGGAGAGAAATTGGCTCTGTAAGACCTCTTTGACCAGGACCCATCTGCGACAACTGCGATGAGAGGAAGACCGTCTGCATCCACTTCACCGGCTTCTACTGCTAGCGTAGCTTCTTCTCCAGCAGCTATTTTCATTTCATCCAACAACGTAGCAAATAAACCCCTACACACAGTATCATGATACTTGCCGTATGTTCGACTGCTCATGCTTGGCATGTCTAAAGCAGCTGTTATTTCTTCTCAACCCACCCCCAACACCTAGTACGCCACAAACCGCAGCAGCAGCAACATCCATTCTCGATGTATCAGTTGGATCTTCTGTGGAAATTACTTTCCCTATACTACTCATGCTACATTTAAAATGAAGACTGCTTCGGAAATCTTGTCTTGATTCACGAAAAAGTTCCATGTTTTTCAATGAGCAATTAAATGGACCACGTTCTACCATCTCACCGAGCTCCTTTAAAAAATACGCAATATCCACTATTCGCCGACCAGTCACTTGTGTTATATTATTTACGAAGTTTCTATGCGTCTTATTGATTTGTCCATGTCCACAATCCGTTTCTACGCTGCTACTTGGTACGGTGAAATTGTTTTCTGGCAATAAGCATTCTTTGCTAACTTCTTTTCTTCCTTGGTTCTGAGAGAGGTTTCCTTCACCATTTTTAAATACAAAGAGATGTCACGTAATCTACATTTCCGTACCATTCATGCACGCGCACGCACACAATGACGCACGCACACAATAGCGCACGCACACAATGACGCACTCAGTTGTGTTGCACTTCTCTAAAACCGTGCAATAATAAATATTAATAAAATATATTTGAAAAATTCAAACTTACGTTGTGATTGCAGCACGGTCGTACGTATTGTGGTGTTCGATTTCTTACAGCGTTCATCTTTCAACGAGAGGCAGTGTACGAAGACTGCGGATTTCCCGAGCCCTCTGGTAAAATCTCTTGCCTGTGAGTTCTCTGGTCACCCCCTACTGCGCGTCCTTTTAACAATGAGCAGAGATGGCCTTTGAGCCCAGGATAAAAGTGTTCTATCTCCTTGCACGATTTTGTTATCACAAAATAGTTTAGTTTTTTGTATTTATCAGAAGTACCGTACACATCAGGTACAATATCATAACACATTTCGACGCAGAAAACATTGAAGATGCGGCATAGAAAAGCCAAATACTATTTTGGTCCGGTATTTAAGCTACACAGTGTCCAGTTCATTTGTGGTCATGTTTTTCATCAATTATCTTGCTTTTATTAAAATCTCACTTAGAATATCACAATATACTGGTTATATGCACCATTATTGGATAAATACCTTTAATTTGATACAGCATATAGATTAACCTTAGAGTAAATGGGGTTAATACGTGTTGCATACTTACGCCTGCAGATGAAAAGATGACTCTTTAAGATTTTTTGGGTACTCTCATGAATTCATCTACACAAAAAATATGTGCAATTACAGTGGATTCTCCAAAATTAGTTTTTCAGTTAAAAAAAGTGCCACTCGGGAAAACAATAGATGCAGACTTTGATTTTTGACCTGAAAATGCATGTTTGATTAAACCAACAGTCTAAAGATGTCAAATTAAAAGAGAACTTATCAAGTCAATTTATGATTAAATATTCGCTTAGAATTAAAAACTTTAGTTCTTGAAATTGAGCCAAATTTAATTTTTAATTATTTTAATTTTCTTCTCTAATGTTTCTTCGTCCGCAGAGTTGTAGCTAATCCTGCAATTAAAATTGCTAAAACTTATTTATTTGTGACAATTTTCATCGAACATTACCTGCCGAGCCATTTCAAACCCGCAAGAAATAGTTTCAGATAATAATCACGCAGGNAATGTACCTGCCCCCTTACACGAGTGAAGCTGTCACTTGTGTGATTCAGTTTCATTTATAGCTTGGTCACTAAAACGTTCAATGATGGCGCATAATCACAACGTATGCAAACAAACAATAGAAGAAAACAAGTATTGTTTGTACTACTCACACTACTCAGTATTGTTAAAAATACATACATCTTTGTATGCTAAGAACGAGGCGTGGTGCAAAGATGTCATTAAGCTTATTAACTTACCACACCAGAGAGAGAAGAGAAATTGGCTCTGTAAGACCTCTTTGATCAGGACCCATCTGCGACAACTGCGATGAGAGGAAGACCGTCTGCATCCACTTCACCAGCTTCTACTGCTAGCCTCACTTCTTCTTTAGCAGCCATTTTCATTTCATCCAACAACGTAGCAAATAAACCCCTACACACAGTATCATGATACTTGCTGTATGTTCGACTGCTCATGCTTGGCATGTCTAAAGCAGCTGTTATTTCTTCCAGTTGGCTCAACCCACCCCAACACCTAGTACGCCACAAACCGCAGCAGCAGCAACATCCATTCTCGATGTATCAGTTGGATCTTCTGTGGNCCCCCAACACCTAGTACGCCACAAACCGCAGCAGCAGCAACATCCATTCTCGATGTATCAGTTGGATCTTCTGTGGAAATTACTTTCCCTATACTACTCATGCTACATTTAAAATGAAGACTGCTTCGGAAATCTTGTCTTGATTCACGAAAAAGTTCCATGTTTTTCAATGAGCAATTAANATGAAGACTGCTTCGGAAATCTTGTCTTGATTCACGAAAAAGTTCCATGTTTTTCAATGAGCAATTAAATGGACCACGTTCTACCATCTCACCGAGCTCCTTTAAAAAATACGCAATATCCACTATTCGCCGACCAGTCACTTGTGTTATATTATTTACGAAGTTTCTATGCGTCTTATTGATTTGTCCATGNTATCCACTATTCGCCGACCAGTCACTTGTGTTATATTATTTACGAAGTTTCTATGCGTCTTATTGATTTGTCCATGTCCACAATCCGTTTCTACGCTGCTACTTGGTACGGTGAAATTGTTTTCTGGCAATAAGCATTCTTTGCTAACTTCTNTATCCACTATTCGCCGACCAGTCACTTGTGTTATATTATTTACGAAGTTTCTATGCGTCTTATTGATTTGTCCATGCCCACAATCCGTTTCTACGCTGCTACTTGGTACGGTGAAATTGTTTTCTGGCAATAAGCATTCTTTGCTAACTTCTTTGCGGCTCTTTATATTTTCTCTCCATCTCTTTACATGTAAGGCGTTTCTTTTCTTCCTTGGTTCTGAGAGATGTTTCCTTCAGTTTTTCTTCACCATTTTTAAATACAAAGAGATAACACGTAATCTACATTTCCGTACCATTCATGTACGCGCACGCACACAATGACGCACTCAATTGTGTTGCACTTCTCTAAAACAGTGCAATAATAAATATTAATAAAATATATTTGAAAAATTCAAACTTACGTTGTGATTGCAGCACGGTCGTATGTATTGTGGTGTTCGATTTCTTACAGCGTTCATCTTTCAACGAGAGGCAGTGTACGAAGACTGCGGATTTCACGAGCCCTCCGGTAAAATCTCTTGCCTGTGAATTTTCCTGTCAGCCCCTGCTAAGCGTCCTTTTAACAATGAGCAGAGATGGCCTTCGAGCCCAGGATAAAAGTGTTCTATCTCCTTGCACGATTTTGTTATCACAAAATAGTTTAGTTTTTTGTATTTATCAGAAGTACCGTACACATCAGATACAATATCATAACACATTTCGACGCAGAAAACATTGAAGATGCGGCATAGAAAAGCCAAATACTATTTTGGTCTGGTATTTAAGCTACACAGTGTCCAGTTCATTTGTGGTCATGTTTTTCATCAATTATCTTGCTTTTATTAAAATCTCACTTAGAATATCACAATATACTGGTTATATGCACCATTATTGGATAAATACCTTTAATTTGATACAGCATATAGATTAACCTTAGAGTAAATGGGGTTAATACGTGTTGCATACTTACGCCTGCAGATGAAAAGATGACTCTTAAGATTTTTTGGGTACTCTCATGAATTCATCTACACAAAAAATATGTGCAATTACAGTGGATTCTCCAAAATTAGTTTTTCAGTTAAAAAAAGTGCCACTCGGGAAAACAATAGATGCAGACTTTGATTTTTGACCTGAGAAATATCGTACTTTACCTGAAAATGCGTGTTTGATTAAACCAACAGTCTAAAGATGTGAAATTAAAAAACTTATCAAGCCAATTTATGATTAAATATTCGCTTAGAATTAAAAACTTTAGTTCTTGAAATTGAGCCAAATTTAATTTTTAATTATTTTAATTTTCTTCTCTAATGTTTCTTCGTCCGCAGAGTTGTAGCTAATCCTGCAATTAAAATTGCCACAATTTTCATCGAACATTACCTGCCGAGCCATTTCAAACCCGCAAGAAATAGTTTCAGATAATAATCACGCAGGNCACAATTTTCATCGAACATTACCTGCCGAGCCATTTCAAACCCGCAAGAAATAGTTTCAGATAATAATCACGCAGGTCAAAATACCACCATGTCCATACATACTTTATTCCAAATCCCATTTACAAAAACGATATAGATCATCAGATACATAGTCCGAAATTGTGAGATTCCTTCACATTGTCAGCAAACTATGAGTGGAGGAAACACGTAAGAAGAATGTGGGATTCTTTCAGAATGTAACTAACGTACAAGTGCAGAAAGCAGATAAGAAAACCAAAATAGTTAATAGAACACTAAAAACTGTTGCAAGATGTAAACAATACTACTCATAGCAACAGTAGTCGACTTTCTGTGCTGTTTTGCATTTACATAGTGTTGAAAAACGATTGATGCTAGCAATCTGTTTGGAACAGACATTCGTACAGGATAAATAAATTATCAAAAATTGAGGAATGTGGTTATTAATTAGCATTGTTTACATAGGAATTTTTAATGGGACCAAAATAAATAAAGAGTAAATATGGTAAAAAGTAAATAAAATGAATGAATTAACGAAAATCCACACTACGTGCATATAGGAAAGGGAAAAGTAAGCGAAAGTGAAGTTGGTATGTAGCATGGTCGGTGACGCACCATTGTTGTTGAGGGTGTTGGCATTGGTGAGCAGTTGGGGACGCTCGCGACTGCCCAGAGCCTCAAACTCATCCAGGTGAGCGGGGAGAGGGCTGGCGGGGCTGGAGTGGTCCGTGTTGGTGCTGGGGGACCACGGGTCGTTGACTGGGGGCGGGGCGGCCACACGCGGGCTCCCCGCTCTCCACGGATCCTGCAATGCTGCGCACCCTCCACTGTTAACCAACACTGCAGCGCACACTTCATTAGCCTGTAACTAGGGTTGTGTCAATATTCGCTACACCAAAACAAATATGAAAAATTACAACTTTCAGTTTCATTTCTGTAATAAATTTGGTTGCCGAAAATTGTAACAAAATTACAATTTTGGTGTTTAATAAATATTCATTAGTGTACCTGCAAAAACTTTTTTGCCTGTAAATCATTTTGCTCGTTTTCATTATTTTACAACCAAAATAACTACATAAAATGGAAAATTAAATGTGCGCAAGAACCCCTGTGGTAAATACACCATATACTACTATTTTTTGGTTTGGTTTTGCAAAAAAAATGTTATAATGAATAACTTACTAATATGTTAGGAAATTCATTTAACTGACTGAACTCTTATGACATTTTTCATTTTCGTTTTAGTTTCAAGGTATACAATACCATAACATCTCTCTCATTTTCATTTTGTGAGAAGTCACATTCGCACAACTCTAGCTATCACCGAGGCTCTCGTGGCCGTGCAACCATGACGTCATTCTCCCACCACTGCCACCTGAGCTAGCGGTAAATATGGTGGACTATGCCACTGGCTAACGGGCTTTCTAAGGTTGGCATTACTACATTCCGCCAGGTCTCCACCCATACATATACCTTCGTACACTTCACAGGCTGGCCAGGAACAACATGTGTGTTCAACATAGGCAGCCTGCTACAGCCCCCTCTCGCCTCATTCTCTACTGTGTGAATCTGCCTCTCACGTGGCAACACAGTGAAAATGTAATTTTTTATTTTACGCAGATTTTTACACACTATTGGATCAGCGTATTTTCTTGCATAAACACAATATCATATTACAAATTTTACATACAATATTATTTTACCAAACAAGCAATTGGAGGTAAATATATTTTGCTGAGTATCAGTAACAGCTGGTTAATATCTCTTACTAATATTATAAATGCAAAAGTCTGTGTGTGTTTGTTACCACTCAGCTCCATAACGGCTGAACGGATTTTGATNTTACTAATATTATAAATGCAAAAGTCTGTGTGTGTTTGTTACCACTCAGCTCCATAACGGCTGAACGGATTTTGATAAAATTTGGGATGCAGGTACTTTAGGTCCTGGATTAGGACATAGGAGACTTTTTATCCCGAAAAATTGTACGGTTCCTGTGGAATAAATACAAAACGTAATTCTGCAATGGCTGGAAACGTGACAGAAATATTTTTTTCCTCTGGTGTCAGAATTGATTATGTCGCCCAAGGACCTCTGAAATGGCGTAACGACTGCTATCAACCGATAACAACTGGGACCAAATATTTAACATGACTTCCGAAGCCCGGAAGCACTCAGATGTTATGCCACTAAACGGTCACCCATACAAATGTGTGCCACTGGGAATGTTGCTTAACTTTGGTGATTAAGAGACCTCAGCCAAGTGCAAAAAGTAGTACCGAGGTACACTTATTTCTAAAGCAACAACTTGATGAAACTCACGTTTTGATTTTCATACATTGACGCCGGAAAGCAGAAATGTGGTAAATACGCGATAGTTGCACAGATACACTCCAAAAACAATACCCTACTTCTTTGCTATCGGGTAAAAAAAATTTCCTTCCTTTTGGGTTGCTATAATCAGTTAAAAACCTAGGCCAACATAGTATCATTTTATAATTCTGTTTTCACATAAATGAATTGTCTTTTCCGAATTTATTTATTAGTGCATCACTGTAAAACTTAATTGTACCCAGGTGAAGCCGGGCCGGTTCGTTAGTACTTTAATAATTCTTTAGTATTTCATTATAGTGCAAACTACCCAAGACACAATTTTAAATAATTAAGAAAATGTACATCATATATTCACAGTTACTTCCAACTTCCTATAGTCCTGCTTGACTCTACTTTCACGCTACTGACTACCCAATATGCCTCAAAAAGAATGTCATAAGTGTTCATAATNCAGTCCTGCTTGACTCTACTTTCACGCTACTGACTACCCAATATGCCTCAAAAAGAATGTCATAAGTGTTCATAATTTATAATGTCGATATGTACTGCTTCTAACAAAGTCTGTATTAATGGTGGTTTTTATGGTGCAAATACAATATTACAATATATTAAAATTTCTGTATCATTTTAAACACAGCAAATGAACACAAATTAAACTCAAACCCCATCAAAACTGTGAAAAAACGATCATGCATAGTAGAGTGTACTGTATTTTCTCTCTCTGCTATTGACGTGATTTTGGGCACTACAACTATAGCATATCTGTAACTAGGGAGAATATCAAAACATTTATTTGTCACATTACTTTACATTGACGCATGACATTTGTTTCACAAAGATGTAAACACAAATTCGCTTCATCTGAACATATCATCACGTTACCCCAGGTGGGGTGTGAACCCCACAATGACTTACTATGAAAGTCAGATGCCCCTAGTTGCGGGGCACCCACGGACACGTCAGCCAAGATCGTTCGGCCTTATGTTGGACGTCACGCCACCCTCTCTCGTGTGATTGAGGCTAGTCAAGCAGCCGAATTAGGCGCCTAAGCTCGTGCAACCAAGGCAACCCAGCATTACAGAGGCGCTTAGTTGCCGAGGGATTGCGCTAGAGAGCAAACCTCTGACCAGGAGGAGGAGCTCGCCGCTGGCACCCCAGATGAGCCCACGGGATGGTAGAATATATGGCCGTGCACCGCCGAGAAACGTCTGTTGTTATCCAGTTGTACTTCCGAATTCACCTCCAGCAGTTTGCTCCACCACCTCGTATGCTGGAGCTNAAACGTCTGTTGTTATCCAGTTGTACTTCCGAATTCACCTCCAGCAGTTTGCTCCACCACCTCGTATGCTGGAGCTCTCTGCTGACCCCAACATCTCCACAACCTACCAGAAGCTCTTCAAGAACTGCACCAGCAACCCCCGAAGAAGTCTTCGAACACCTTGAAGAGCCTACCCTTATGGTAACGGCAACCACACTACCCTTCTGGTATTGGTCCTCGAAGTCCCTTCTGGACGTCATTGAGATAGTTAGGGCAGTTGTTATTATAGCTACCTAGCCGCATCTGCTCTTGTTCAGGTTAGACCCAGGTCCCCTTCNGAGATAGTTAGGGCAGTTGTTATTATAGCTACCTAGCCGCATCTGCTCTTGTTCAGGTTAGACCCAGGTCCCCTTCCCTGGTTTACGTAGTTCACTTCCGTTCAGTTCCTTATTAGTTAGGAGGTAGTGCGGGCCACCGTGTCTATTCCTCACGGAATAAACACGTTTTCTCTCAAACCTCCGAGTGCTAGTTCTAGGGTGACTGATTTTATCCTCTGTAGACGTCAGTTCACCAGGGNCAAACCTCCGAGTGCTAGTTCTAGGGTGACTGATTTTATCCTCTGTAGACGTCAGTTCACCAGGGTAAAGCAGGAGACTGTGTCTTTGACAAACCAATTACCGAACCTAGAGTAGGACTACGGGCTCTCTTAACTGGGCTCACGTAGCAGCATATTGTGTGGGTCAGCTGCCGGTGCGATGCTGTGCACCTGGTGCGCAGTAAGGCAGAGCCACAACCACTAACAACACAATCCAAGGACTGTCAGTCAGCTAGTCCAGCTGATTCCCTCCATGCCCCGCGCTGAACCGACGCCAGAAGAAGCGAGACTGGTTCTGGAAGACTGCCCACTTTTGGATATATACCCAACGTCGTTGTCGGACTTCCAGGGCAAACCCACCGCGCTGAATTGTTGCCAGTTGTAGTAATTGGGTACGACTCTGGTCAGCTCAGCCTCCGCTTAGTTCTACACCTAGCTAGGGAGCATCGATGCCTGCATTTGTAACTACCTGTATGTCATACACCCAGAGGAACAGTACGAAGTGGCAGGAAATGAAGGCAGCTGCGACTTCCAAAGTCAACGGGAGCTGTAAACCAGTCCCAACTGCACTTCACAGCATAACCCCCGAGAACAAGCTCAAGCCGCCCGCAAGCTGGAGAAACCTCACCTCCCAACTCCTTCCCACTCATTTCAGCCCCCGATCGTCAACTACTTCAGTCAGGAACAGCCCGTTCCACTAGGGATCGCACCACCGTCGCCCCAGGTCGGGGCACTTGTTCCAGTCAACTCCAGAAGAAGCAGTAGCTGGATCAGCAGTCACTCTGGGCCACCTCCAGCACAGGTAAACCCGTGGCTGTGTGCCACTCAGTACGCAGGACTGCTAAGCCCATGTTTGACTTTGTACCGTGCCGTCAAGCCACGCACCCTGTATTATATACCAGCCGTGTCTCTGACAGACGCGTCGAAACCTTGCCCGACGTCATGCGTCAATATGCAGGGTTATTCAGCTAAGCACATATCTTCCAAACTGCTGAGGGTATTGAATGGCACTACGAGGCTCATTCTACACAATCTATGTCTGTCCTCAGATGTAATTATTTACTCCGATATCTATATAGACTTATTTTTTAAATGAGAACACCCTCATTTTTCCCAATTGTATAACATGTTATTAAACTGAGAGTTCAATGACATGATTATTTTGAAAATTCGATGAGCTCTTTCAGTGATATAAGGGGTTTTCATAGGTGTATGAATTAGATTGTAGACGTGGCAGGGTAGATCATCATCTGCTAGATGTTGCAATGGTGTGAACTGTGAAACAAGACATGATTGCTGGGTGAATTAATTGTGGTCAAACTATGAACATTTGTCTGTAACACCAACAACAATAAACAACGTTTTGCATGCGTTCGATACCTGTGTTACTCTATCACCAGCGCATGCATCACCTGTGTAGGAACACTCTGCTGGACATCCCAGCGGGTAATGCAACCTACCCTGCCGCAACTATAGTCAAATGCATACACCTAAGAACACCCCCTTATATTTAAAAAACTGATAAGTCTGATTTTCAAAATAACCACATCAATGAACTAACCACTTATTAACAGATTATGCTATTAGTAGAAATGNTGATAAGTCTGATTTTCAAAATAACCACATCAATGAACTAACCACTTATTAACAGATTATGCTATTAGTAGAAATGGGCATATTCCCATTAATAAAACGCAAATTTCTTATTGCGTGCGTTCTTAGTACAGTAAAACCTTGTTTATCTGGACTAACTGGGACCAAAGGCAATCCGGAAAATCGAAAATCCGGATAATAAGCAAAACAAATCCTTAAATAAGCAGACTTACCATTTATTACGATAAAAAAGTGTTTTGTAACAAAATTACATAAAATTGTTTAAAAGACATAAAAAAATATAAAAATAGCTTTTTACATCATTTCTTAGCAAAGAATTGGTCTACTGTCTTCTGTTTGAAGCACGTGTGGCGTTTGAATGAAGCACGGTCACGCAAATGCTTTATCATTAATAGTTCCAAGTACGCCATGATGTTTGTCAGCTGGTCCGCGGCATCTGCATGTGTCGTCCGCTGTTGCGGTGTGATCGCTCCCTTCTCCTCCACGTCATCTTCTTCCTCACTGTCTGCTGTAGATGTGCCAGCCGCTACAATTTCTTCTTCCGTCATTGTTGTCTTTCAGCCACTCACAGACGTCTTCCATATCAACATCTGAGCACCCACTTATTGTTCCTAACATTTGCAGAAGGTCGTCTGCACCCACTTGCACCAAATCATTGCTTGCTATTTCGTTTGTAGCACAAATAGCTGGCCACAGTTTTTTCCATGACTTTTTCAAAGAGCTTTTTGTGATGCAATCCCAAGCGTCAGCAACCATGTAAATAACGTCTTTAATATAGACTGATTTCAAAAAATCAACCACACTTTTTTCCCCTTCCTCTTCAATTATTTTACCAAGCAGTTCTTTTCAGTAAACTCTTTTGATGTTTTCAAGGACTCGCTGGTCCACAGGCTGCAGCAGTGAAGTTATGTTTGGTAGAAGAAATTTCACTTTAATTCCTCCATTCACGAGTTCTTGTTCTCCTGGATGAGTTGGAGCATTGTCAATCAGTAAAATAGCTTTTTCTGGTAAACTATTTTCTTTCAGGAATTTTGAAACTTCAGGAACAAAGTTATAAAAAAACCAATTCTTAAACAAAAAACTGTCCATCCACGCACTTTTTTGTGGTCGGTAAACCACTGGCAATGTATTGTGGTTCACATTTTTTAGCGCTGTGGGATTCTTGGTTTTCCCTACAATGACAAGAGGAAACTTATGTTTCCCTGATGCATTGCTACAAGCCATAGCAGTTAGCCTATCTTTGCTTCTCTTGTAGCCCTTAGCCGAATCGTCAAGCTTTGATGCTATCACTTTGCTCGGAAGCATCCGGTAAAAAAGCCCAGTTTCGTCAGCATTATAAACTTGATCGGGTGTCAATTCTTCAGATAAAACAAATTGTTTGAAGTCCTTTTTAAATTTTTCAGCAGCAGCAACATCACTAGACAAGTTCTCTCCAGTCAGAGTAAGTTGGCGAATACCGTGTTGGTTTTTAAAACGCTCTAGCCACCCCTGGCTAGCAGTGAATTCTAGGTCAGGATTCGGTAACTTTTTGTTTAAGGTTAAAATTTTTTGAGCCAAGATCGGTCCAGATATAGGCAAACCACGTTCTCGCTGAGCACTGTACCAGATGAATAGTGCATCGTCTAATGCTTAATTTTTTGCTTTTTTTTGCCGTTCCTCTGCCTTCCAAACTGTTTTTACATATCATTTTAGAACAAAAATCTTTTATTTGCTTCTTCCAGTTGGACACTGTTGAAGTTCCAACTCCCAATTCAGCAGTTATTCTTTCAATGCTTCTCCTTTATCAATTCGAATATTTGGGTCTAACTTTTTATCCACTGAAACCGCGACCTCCTTTCGCTTCGATGCCATTTTAAACTTGTACATACACTACAATACACTCCCAAACACTTTGATAAACAATAACAAAAACAATATCCGGTTGAATCACACACAATAAACAAAATGACAAGTGCAGTTTGAAAACAGTACCAAAACTGAGGAGATTGAGGGAGGGGAAGTGATGGGTAGGGATTCAAGGTCAAGTCAAAGCTATTTATAGCTGGTGAGTAAATCCACTTCCTATTATCTATGTGAACATTTAATTAAAAACATCCGGATTATCCGGATCAACAAGGGCCGGATTAACGAGGTTTTACTGTACTTTACATGTAGGAACAGAGACTGTCTTATGAGCACCGCAGTGCCATTTTCAAATTCCAAATTAAAATCTTGATACCTTCAGGGATTCGGATAACGTTTGGGGTGAACATCTTAGCAGAATAATTTAAAACGTTAGTAGTTAGAGTATAAAAAAAACCTGTAAATTGTCTAAGTTTTTTTTGCCAGTCACAACTTTTTTCAGTAACATAAATTAGGCTTAACTACTGAACCCCAATGACATTTATNTTAAAAAAACCTGGAAATTGTCTTTAAGTTTTTTTTGCCAGTCACAACTTTTTTCAGTAACATAAATTAGGCTTAACTACTGAACCCCAATGACATTTATACAATAAATGTTTAAGAGCTCTGGTAATTTCTGATAAAACAATCAGTGATTGTACTGTGTATCGTAATTTATATCAAAGTACCAGGGCCTCAATGTTATGTATTTGAGCACAATTAAAGATTCCTATAATACAATTCACCTGAAAACGTAACAACTTACTAATATATAGAAAACACATTTGTGTTTAAAATGGCAATTGAACTTTTACACATTTCAGGAAGCCAAAGCAGAAAAACCAAGGGAAGCAGTTCTTTTNATGCAGAAAAACCAAGGGAAGCAGTTCTTTTTTGGCATATTTTGTCTGAGTTACACATCCTTTAGCAAAATACCTATTACCACAATAAAATAACAAAACCATTCAATTTTTTTTGTAAATAAATTTTATTGATTATGATGACTTTTATATATTTATGTTTATTCATTTTGGGAGATTTTTGTTATTCAAGAAAATACTTTATATTATTGTCTGTGTCATATAAGTCGGTGAGATTTTGACTATCAGTGAGTGGNTTTGTTATTCAAGAAAATACTTTATATTATTGTCTGTGTCATATAAGTCGGTGAGATTTTGACTATCAGTGAGTGGCAACTTGATGTATACGAAATAAAACAATGCCATTTACAAATTCCTGTATTAGCTGATGCATGAACGAACAAAAGTTAATATTACGTTGGCTATTCTGAGTGCACTGCAGACGCACATCAGACCAGCAGAAAATACGCAGATAAGAGATATTTCTTAGATTAATTAATACATTTAATTTTACATGGTCATAAAAAAGCAGTTTTTAGTGTTACAACCTAAACTTTGTGCTAAAGTAGTAATGAAATGCACATTAAAACGATCCATTTTAAATGAAACAACTTCAAACCTTGGGAGTTCTTTTTGAGTCGTATCCCACTCTCCATTTACGCTATCATACACGCTTGATATTAATTCCAAAAGCTTACAGAAATATTGCAGAGTATTGTGGAATTATTTTTTCAAATAATTTGACAAAATATATTTCAAACTCTTGTCATTTCAAGCCAGTAAGAGGAGAAAAGTCAACTTTTAAAAAGACGGGATCAGGAGGCAGGCTAACGTGCTGCCACCTGTTGAGAAATGCATTCGGCTCACAAAAGCGCTACCTGCCATGCCATGCGCGCCAACTGTCTCTCTCCTGAAGTATTGACCAGTCAGAAAAATATAGCTTTCTTGTGTAAAATAACAAATTTACAAACAAATACCAATGGTTTTATTTTTCCGCAAGCTCTGTATAATTTTAAAAGTAACATGTATTTCAGTGTACAGCGATTTTGTTTACTAGTAACTTCCTTTGGGCCGGTAATAGTTATGGCTACGTCCATTACACGCCATGTTGTTCTGCCGTTCGCTTTGCAAAGTCGTCGGTGAGTTGGCAAAAGAAAGTGCGCTGTCAAGCAAGTTCCCAAAATTATTTTTATTTCAATTCTCAACATATCAGCTGCAACGTCCAAAGTGTGATAAGAACTACAATTACCACCTCGCAAATGTTAACCCAAATTCGCTGTGTCCGATAAATTAAAAAAGATTTGGAAAGTATTTAATTTTTTGTAAGGTTTTATATTTTTACTTTTATAATCTAGAATTTTTTTTAGATAGATGTCAGTCTATAAATACCTTAAAGTTTGTTCAGCATTACAAGTTTACCATGGCAAGTGGATTACCTGACAGAGTGTTGATAAAAAATACAGCCTCCACTTGACGCAACAGCTGATGGCGAAAGGATACATAAACAAAATATAAATATTTTGCGCTACTTTCACCGAACTGTCAAAATCTTGCCAACTTATGCGAGACGGACATTAGGAAGAAAATAATTTCGTGGATTTTAATTCTGCAACTCAATTTGGGGCTTTCTAAATTTATTTCCCTGCAAACATTTAATATCCTCTAATCGGTTACACTACGGCCCACGAACGAGTTTCATTGGCTGCAAAGTGTAATTTTCCACCGGATGCCTTCAGAGCAGCCATGGGGAAACTGTGGCCTGTTGGCCATTGACGGCCCCACGAGCCTTACTTGAGTGACTCAAAGGCAACTTTCCAAAACCAACATTGGAAATGGCCTACGAACATAACTGAAATGGCACGCAGTGGACTGTAAAAGATTTATAAATAACAGACTGTAATGTTTTTCTATTGTAACAATACCGTACATATGAATATTTATATTTTTATAAAACACACTGAAAAATCTTACTACTACAAACTATTTGGATTTTGAAATTACTCTTCCCGGTACGGGACTAGAAAAGGCGTAAGACGTAAAGGTATGCCGTAAACAATCATACTTGGAGACAATTACCTTGGACCTGGTTACTAACACTGAAATTAATCTGGATGTGACCCCTACTGCAAAGGATTCCCCAGCCCTGCTTTACAGCATCATTTGGTCGCTCCACCACAAGGACAGTCATACAAGCAGTACACTGCTCGCCTGACCTGCAAGCAACAGAGAGACAGCGCTACGGCAAGGGGGGGGGGACGCACGTCGACATAGTATTTGTTTACGACTCCGCCTCATCTACAATGTAAAGTCACGTTATCACAACTGGGGTTCGAAAACACGATGGCTTGCTTCCAGAGCCAACCAACACATTCCTAGGCAAGGGGCACCCAAGGACACGACAGTAGCCGGCAACGTACGCCGCAGAGACACAACCCGCACACAAGGAATACTGCCACGTCCAGCCTCCCCCAAGGGTGTGCCCTTGTCAAAACCTACTGTGTGTAAAGCCGTCATTGCCACACCCGACTTCGTGCAGAGTCGAAGGGCTACACGTCCCACCCTGTACCGCAGCATTGTCATAGCCAAACGACTGATCATCCAAACTCCCCCTCGGTGAGTTGTAGTCCGTGTGTCCGTCCAGTACAGTAGAGCACCCCTTAACCGGAATTCCCTCGAACGGAACTCCCTTTATCCGGAACTAATTTTCCAAAAAANTACAGTAGAGCACCCCTTAACCGGAATTCCCTCGAACGGAACTCCCTTTATCCGGAACTAATTTTCCAAAAAAATTTCAAACGTCGCAAAGTTGTGCCATAACTTTCCTGCGCTCGCAAGAGGTCTTTCGTTGCTCACACCAGACTAGCACGATGAAGAGACAGCCGGCCCAAGTGGCACAGCTACAGCTACGCTGCATAATGACACAAGTGACAGTGACTAATGGCAATGTGCGACACATGCCGTAGGTTTTAGTGGTGTGACTTTCAGAATTTAGTGTTCTAATGTGTTAGTGTAAATGTACGGTATTTTGACTTGTATAGTTGGCACTATAAGTTTTTGTTGAAAAATATGGGATAATTAATATTTCAAGTATTGGTCGCACTGAATTTTTGTATTCCTGTAAATATTGCAGTGCCTCATCGTGCTAGTGCGGCAACAGCAAACTANTATTGGTCGCACTGAATTTTTGTATTCCTGTAAATATTGCAGTGCCTCATCGTGCTAGTGCGGCAACAGCAAACTAATTAATTTGCCATTGAATGTTATCGTTGCCATGCCGCCTGGCCTCCGCTTGCTGAAAAGTAGCAACAGCGAAGTATTCCGCGTAAATAAAACTTTTGTATTTATGTCAAAATGCCTCAACACTGGATTTAAATTGCGGAACACGTGCGCTGTGCGTAGCCTGCCAGCTCAGCCAGCTGTTGCCGAGCAGGCAATGGTATGGTGCATGTGTGCGTGCGTGCGGCGTCACANCCAGCTCAGCCAGCTGTTGCCGAGCAGGCAATGGTATGGTGCATGTGTGCGTGCGTGCGGCGTCACACACACACACACAGCTACTGCTGTCTGACTCATTCAACCAGAGAGAGAGAGAGAGAGAGAGAGAGAGAGAGAGAGAGAGAGAGAAACAAAAAAGAGGATGGAGAAAGAAAAGAAAGGGACTGAGCAAGCTTGCCTGGCGCTGGATGGCTGTTGTTGTGGCCATAGGGAAGAGGGTGGTGGTGGTGGTGGTTAAAAGGAAGGAGGCCAAGCGAGAGGTTGAAAGAAAAAAGAGAAAGGAAGCGCGCAGGCTGGATGGCGGCTGGACGTGATACAAAGCAGAACAGTCGAGGACAGACAGGCTAAAGTATGCTGCGACCCTTAGGTGTTTAAACACACGTGATGAGTTATTCATTTCTTATTATTTTTTTGACTTCCTCAGAAATAAGTTAAAACATTAGAGCGTATTGTTCGTTGACAAATTTCTGAACATGGTTTAGGGGGAAAATATTTTTTATGCCAATATCTCGTAAATAACCTGCACCCCACTTTTTGACATTTTTTTTGTAAAAATGTGCGGCCTATACACGCCGAAATACGGTAATTTGTGAACTTGGTCTATAATACGTCAGCCCTGCTGTTGTAAATGTATGTTGTGCCGACGTGCCATGCAGTAAGGGAAAGACGTGTCAACGGAATTGACTATACTTGGGGAAGTTTTATCAGATGCACAGATGCAGGTCAACACAAACAGTAACATGATATCCAGATCTTGCTTACTCATGCAGACACAGGTGCAAAGAGATAAGAATCCTAGCTAGAAGGTTGAGAATGAAGGTCATTAATGCAGCGCCGGGAGTTTTATGACTCACATTTCATAAACAGTACGTAGTGTTTTTTTAAAAATGGTTTTGTAACTTTACGGATAAAACTAATAATTTACACTCATTGATTTCTTAAGTTAAAATTATGTGCCACATTTACACGAGTTCAGACTAAAAATGTGTTATTTTACACACCATCCCACCCTCATTTCCCTCAACCGGAATAGCCCTTCCCCCAACGATTCCGGTTGAGGGGTGCTCTACTGTACCACAGAAACCTATGTCCGACTGTGACGTCACCATCACTTCTAACCAGATGTTACGCATCACATGCATCTTGAAATGTTACGCATCACATGCATCTTGTACACATATGCCATGTGGCGGGAAATAAGCCGCTAGGATACTGATTACATTATATAAATTAGACAGAATGCACAAGTACTCACAGGATGGTACTCTTAGATACACACAAACAAAAGTCAAACGAACAAATTTCCACATGGATGCACGGTCACGCAACGTTTAGCTAGCTAGACCAGCTTCATCAGGCAGTGAGCAGTGGCGCACTGTTTGCCAACCACCGCTTGCCAGACTGGTGTGCCACAGCTCGCTGCCTAATGAAACTGGTTTAGCTAGCGAAACGTTGTGCAACCGCGCATCCACGTGGGAAATGTGTTTGCCTTACTTTTGTTTGTGTGTGTCTTATCTATGAGTACTTGTGCATTCTGTCTACTTTTGATAACGTAAAATTATATAACATCTTATACTATGCAAACAAAGAATTTAAATCTCATGTTTGCACACACAATTACACGCAAAAGTTTTTTTTAAAATGCATAAAAACCCACTGCAGAGATGAAGTTACAAAAAAAAGTCATGAATTTTCTCAAGATAACTGTGTAATCCTACACATTTTACATTATACATTTTTTTTCCACGTGAATTTTTGTAAAGCTTAGAAAATAACTCTCTCAGAACATATTACTGTATAACAAAATCACCTTTCAGCTTTAATAGTTTCATGTTTTGTAAAAGGTTTTGTTTATTTTATTAATTTCTTTATGGTTTGTTGTACTCATTTTTTTTTGCTTGCAAAGACAGGAATACTGTGATGATAATATGTATGTACTAGTAGAGAAACTACAGAATATATATTTTCTGCAAATGACACTTCATACAATGCATAAGATTTGAATAGTGTCAATTAATTGTCCTGCTACCCACGTGCACAAAGCAGAGTGGTGGCATACCAGGGCTGTGTGGAGGCTGCGGCAGCGCGGGGGTCCACGGATCGACGACAGGCGACGCAGACATGGCGTGGCCGCTCGGCAGAGCAGATGCCGTCGGACTGCTCCACGGGTCGTTCTGCAACAGTGCACAGCAGTTGTGGAGACTGGAGACTACACGCAAGGCCCTCCCGTCCACTACACCCGTGACGAAGCCCCCGCCACTGTCCTACATGTTTACGACTACACTATTACCAACAACAGAACACCTGTACTTGCCATTCAAAGTACACATTTGTACACACAACAACAAAGTTACGAGAAGAAGACTGCAGCAAGTTCATCACTGTGCTGTTAACATACGGAGGTTACACAGGTGTGAACCCAGTCTCTCACCGCAGTTTAGAATGGGCTTCCTCCCTACAAACACTTATGGTATGTAAGTAAGTAGAAGAGACGAGGGTTGATCGTAACATTTCCCGCTTACTTTTTAAAATAAAATAAATAATTCCTTGCAATTGTGATAACATAGATACACAAAACATTTATTTGCAGTGGCAACAACCATGTAAACAGAAAGATGTTTAACATAGACATTTTCCTTTTTACATGCATTTGTTACCTTGATATAAAGTGTTAGAACTGAACCCCACTTGACGGTCACTTCTAACACCAATGACAAATACAATGTAACAAAAGTAGAGTAGGCCAATTAATATTATTCAGATGGCAACTCAATGCTCTGTTAGTAGTACATTACAATATACCAACAATTAATTTAATCCTGATCTTTGCCGATGGAAAAACAAAACCACTTCTACAAATAAAGTTACTTCTGAGCGTGAAACACGTTTCAGTCATGTGGAGGTATCACTCCTAACGTACAGCCACACTCTCTTGATCCACGTCTCACGAGCTGTTACTGCATTGCACTGCTATACACGAGTAGGTAGGGCTTGATGTCTCGTAGACAGTGACGTGGCAAGATGCTCCGAGAAACAGGGGGAAGAAAATGAATCGGTCAGGGTCAGTAGTAAGGAACCATCCCAGCATTCACTTGGGATCGTGATTTCAGGATACGACAGAAAACCACAATCACGGTAGCCAGATCGGGATTTGAACCTAGGTCGTCCGGAATGCGAGTCCGAAGGTATACCACCGTGCCATCTCGCTTGCTCGCGTTCTTACATAACCAATGGCACGCACCTCCCAGTTATACACTGCTGCACAGTCTTCTATATACACATTTCACTCCACAAGGTTTTACTGGTACCTCTCCCTAAATGTAAGTCTCTTCTTCATTATAAATGTAAACAAATGCACGCACATATATATATATATATATATAATTTCCCGAATTGAAAGTTTCCATAAGCTAATTATACGTTTGGAGGGAAAAAAAAAATTACTTCTATTAACGACATTTATATATGGCACTAAAGCTGCACACAGAGAAGTGTCATTAGTTGACATATTCAGGAAGTTATGTTGACATAAACTCCGCCATCTCCCTTCTAGACACTGAGCCACGTCAACGCTTCTAATTTGAAGGAATAATTAGTTGTAATAGAAGTAACGAAATCGACTGTAAAATATTGATTGTTCCGTTGTAAGCGACGAAAATAGTTCTTTCTCAATAAAATATGTTATTGACCATGATTAATATAACGTAAGGCCATTCATTTAGGCGAAACCCACATTTTCATTGTGGCCTTTTTTTAGTTGCGGCAATGGTAAACCACTGTAGAATCAACTTTTTTGTCACCCGGGCGCGCTTCCTTCGCCACGAATGGTCTTGTACTCAAAACAACCTTCGGGTTGTCAACTAATCATCAATATAATTTTTATTATTATTAATACGACAGTGTGTGTTTTACGAATGTGTTCAAATTTTATTTTGCCTTTGAAGATAAGCAACCTGCTACAAAAGTTTACAATTTCCTTGTTGAATAAATTGATTTTTCTTACAGCACTCGCGTTTAAACCATATCATGCTATTTTGGTACTCTTGACTCATTAATATCATTAATTGTACTGGCTGAACATGAAAGAAAGAATTGTTCCTCTAAAATATGCATGTCTGGTTCTCTCACAGAGGCTTATTGACATTGCCTGTTGAAAAATGCATGTATATATGTATTATGAGTGTATTACGTAAACCATATTAAAAGGCCTTGTGAAAAATAGAACGAATGAAAGATTAGTATTAAAATGCCATTTTCTATAAGTACGCAATAAATTTTAAATATGTAAGAAGCTGCAGCTACGATTTAAACACAAAGCATCTCCTTGTCATGAGCGCTCGGAGCTCGCATCTACGCGGTAGTGATGTTGCAGGTAGAAGGAAAGGCAAGAGTCAAAAGTACGCTTGGGAAGCACCCTACTGTATGACGATGGCACTCCGGAAAGGAAGGGTGAAAGCAGCTCGAGCCGGGGTGGGGGAGAGAAGGCCACTGTTGTCCGCCTGGCTGGCTTGACCGCGAGACTGGATAGACGAACTTGCTCTCAGGTAAACGGGCGTCTTAACTTACAATGTCCAAGAATGCCATTTGCATCTCTGTCCCATACTCATAGTGGTGGGTGTGTCGTTCATGTAATTGTCGTACAACCAACATGAGATCACCTATGGATCTCCCTGGTCTGAGACCATATTGTGCTTCCCTGAATTTTTCAATCCACTGTCTTATCCTCTTCTCCACAATCTTTACATACATTTTAAAACCACATTTTGCAAATGTCATGTTTCTGAATTGCTAATAATTATTTCCTGGTGAAAAAACCAATCATTACACTATTTGGACGACGACAGCAGAAGCTGCCTGCCGAACCTGCATTGTGTTCTGGCTTACTGCACGTTTTTTGTTTGCGGTGAATAACATTTCACTAAGTGTGATTTTTAACATCTTTCTTTCTCTTGCACTTGTTGCAATAATTGGGACAATACACTGCACAACCAGCTACCAGTTTTACAAGTACACAAAAAAAAGTATTCATCACTTATTTCATTTTCCTATATTAAGATAACTTATTATTTCAAACATTTCTACAAAGAAATTAATTTTGTTATTTAAATAATTCAGCTACAAAAAATAAAGAGAAATGGGGTAGCAGAGCATTAGATTGTGTTGGCCTGGTAGCAGTGGTACTACTCAGTGATGTGAACACAGCAATTACCCCTCCACAACAATACATTAATTATTTTGCATGTAAGTAAAAAATCATTTTTAACACTTTGAAATGAATAAAAACCACATACAATATATTATTTTGTCATATTTTACAACACTATTTAAAATAATAAAATTAAAGTGAAAAAGTTAAACACACTTTTAAATAATGTTATGCCAAACAATTGCACTAATGCAAACAAAGTAATTAGTACACAACACGTCTATACAAGCACGGCAGGCATTTGTAGCAGTGTGTCTACAATAAAATAATTTTAAGTCACATATTTTCAAATACTACATTACTTCCAAGTACTCTGTACTCCTACTGACAGCATGGAGAGCAGTTTTACACCTAGCAAGACTACAAGGAACTAAACTGATCCAAATGCACAAATTCAACTTTCAGTTCTCATTTCTCTTGCTGTAACAATTAAATAAATCTTTACAACTACTCTTACAATAGAAATGCCCACTGTAGCTAGAAAAAGGAAAAAATTAAAACCAGTACACCCTAAATGCATACTTTAGCATGGTACTGCAAGCAGCTTTGCTTGTTTCAAACACAGACATCCTGTTAGTGCTTCACATGAGCTCCTTGCTGGATAGCCAATGTAGGGCTGTAGTGTTCCACTCACCTACCCGTGCAGATGGCAGAAGTGGTTCAAAACACAGCTGGCTTGCTGCATGTTCGCTGGAGGACGGGAAGGAATGACGCACGACCTATAACGCTGGCACAAAGGCAATGCTCCGAGTCCGTTCCAGCAGCTGGTTGGTGTTCGCACATTGTGCGAGCGATACGTGGGAAACAGCAAAGTTTGCCTACGAGTGTGTTTTAGGTCCCGAGACTCGGTTCAACTCGGTCCAACGTACATCACCTAGCACTCTAGATCTTGTACCTGACAATACACAAACTCATTGTTTCTTCTGGGTGAGGAGGCTTCTGTTGAGGAAGCTGTGGCTGGTGGACACACTGCAGTTTCCTTATGATAGGGTCTTCTCGCTTGGATACACATGGCCAGCGGTGTGCTGCCAATTGCGGTGGACAAAAGCCAGTACTGCACACCTGAAGGAAGTATGCATTCCTCTGGATCCTACCCTCGTTCCTAACCCAAGTGCATTCCTGCCTCCATCCCTCTTACAAACTGCAGAGATCTTGGGCTTCACCCCATGACCACAGCGACAGGCAATATCTACAGAGACTTGCAGTAGTAGTTGTTCTCCAGGGCGCGAGGTCTCGCTTACCTACATCGCCCCTGCTACCTGTAAGCCTAACCACCACAAGATAAGAGAAACTGTCGCACGGTAGAACGACGATGGCTCTCGGCCTACTGAGTAATGGCACCTCCAGTGCCAATGAAACACAAATGAACAGAATAGTGTATGTAAAGAAATGCCACACAAACAGTTCGGGCTTGAAGAAAGCACTTTTACATTGTACATCCACACACAACACAGCCAATTAGCACACGCTAGCTAGCAGATTGTCGTGTAGCATTTCAACACACACTGCCTCCGGGAAAACTGCCTCCTAATGCAATACCAAATGTTAGAAAGGTGAAAAAGGATTTAATATGCCACACAGATATAACAAATACACTCCATTATTAGTTCATAACTAAATGCTTACAATGACACATTAAATCAACCAAACTGGATTTTGTTTTAAAAGCTAACACACATTTAAATTAGTGAAGTGCCCAAGAAACAAAAATTCACATGTAAATTACACACAATTCAAACATACATACAAGCCCATAGATATCACTTGACTGCAGTTCAAGGAGAAGCACTAGCTACGGGGGCAGAGATGTTAAGTAGCTCTGTACAGGTCAGTTGTAGCTATCCACAATAAAGTGAGACTTTCTCATGTAACATCTGTCCACACAAATACACTTCCAAGTCATCCATGCGCGACCATGCCAGGCACGTGAGCCTCTACTTTCTGGCACACACACACATACTAAGTTCACTGTTTACTGTCTGCATAAAACTGGAAGCTCGCCAGAGTAAGAAATCAACATTGCACGGCACAGATGCCTAGTCCAATGCAATGGCTGTTAAACTTAGATCAAAGCCACTTGAAAAGTGTTGCCAATGCAGAATATTTCAATTAACGTCCACTTTCACAACTTTATTTTATCCGATTCCAAACTAAACAGCAAAGTAACAACTAACCTCTCTCTTTCTTCACGGCTTGTTCCACGCAGTGCTCGTGTTGCAGTACACCGTAACTCCTACCAGCATCTTTCGGCTTCCCACGATAGCCTCCACAAGCTTTATTCACGTTCATGTTGAGACCCTGCCTAGGGTATTTCCAGTCTCTTTCGCGTCAGTTCATGCTCGTTTAGTCTTCCTCCAAACAAATGTTATCAATGGGATGAGTTAAATCCTCCTCCAACTACGAAACTGGGATACGTGGAACTGACCGACAGTTTAAGCCCTGCATTTGGAACACAAGTGCGAGGCCAAACCTCATTCCTTTGGCCTAGATGTATATACGTCATAACATACAAAGACCAGGAGTGGTGAATATTAATGTGTGGGATAATATAAACTTGCTGCCAATTCTGAGGATGGTCCAGTTAGTCTTGTAATTGAAAGCATAGTATCCCCTAGCCATGTATGTGCTATGTCAAGAAAACCTGCAAGCTAAGGAAACACATGGTCATGCATTGTGCCCAAGCCAACCAGGAATGCACTGCTCGTCTGTTCAGCCGATATATGTATAGATGCCTTAGACCACGGTAATAGCTATGCTTCCACAAAGCGCACTGGCTCATTAGGGATCTAAGTACTATGTTGTTTATCCCCTTGTTTCGCTTGGAGTTTTGCAACTTTATTGTTTGTTGCTGTTACACAGTTTGACTGCCATCTGAGAATTATGACCACGAGCCAGAAGTAAACCACTAAAGTTATAGAAAATGTAAATAAGATCAGTGTAAGATTTAAACATAGACAAAAGCATGCCTGGAAGCCAAGCTATGCCTAGTGCCAACCATTTTGTGTACTACTTTTGTACAACCACTATTGTACTACCATTATACCTCCCATTGTACTTTGCTGTTGTATAGTAAAGTGCCTCACGATAAGACGACTTAGCTCACTGTTTATTCTTTTTCATTACTAATGTTTAGTAATGCACATTACGCTTATATGGCTAGCACATTCCAAAACAGATTTTTATTCACGTGTTGTTTTGTACAACCACTCTTTTTAAGATATTCACTTATCTTTAACTGCAACTTTCACTAGCATTTTGCTACTAAAGTTAATTTTCGCCCTTATTATTGTGTACCAGTTTGCCTAAATCTCTCGTGTTAAAACCATGTTTAACCTAGTTAGATTACCTCTCGTGCACAATGCTACTGTTCAATGTATTCACGTTGCACCTATTGTTCTTTTTCACTGTTTTTAAGTGTAATTTAACTTATTCATATTATCAATTTGATAATTGTCAACTAAATGCAATTCAACGTATTGTGTAATCTATGTACCATCAGTGTCTTGTTACTTGCGTCAGTCAACTTCTCGCGCACCGAGAGAGAACCTACTTAGTTTCCGCAGTAACTTCTGTCTACTCCCTTCAGAGTACGATTCAATGTAATTCAAATCTCATATTTTACTTTTTCACTAGCTTTGCAACGGGCTGTGAAATAAATTTCCAACCTCTTATCTCATTAGAAGATGTAACCTAATAAACTGGGATATACTTGTGCATAACCAGGCCTACAGCCTAATCTGTACCACAGTTCCATACCCGAGGGTAGCGAGTACGATCCTTCAGATCCACCCATGTTAAGCATACATTGTTTGGTCATGCTGACCATTTTCACTCCTACACCCTTTGCTGATATATATTATATACATATATATATATATAAAAATCTGTTCCAGAAGGCATCAAAAAGAGTCCAGGGGCCTTTGAGAAGATGTTAGACCATCGCGTCTGTGGCTCCGGCTAACAGAAAATGGAGGGAAAAAAAGGGGAGGGGGGATTTTTGACGAGCCACGAGTAACGCCATTCACTTGCTTTAGCCTCGCCATAGCCACGGCCCCCTCCTAAGAAGAGCAGTTATGCCATACACGCCATAGAAGCCCAGGATTGGCTTGCCCAGCTGCTGCCGACTGCTGCATCACAACCCGCTTCGCATTACGTCGCCACTCTCTATCCCTCCAGTCTTCGGCTGTGAGCGAGGTGCTCGCCGCTGCCTTCAGCCATCTCCGCCGGCTAACCGCCGCCGCTCTCTCTATGCCTCTTCTCTCTGCATTTTCTCTCCCACCATACCCCCAAACCCCACGCTGGCTCTGTGCACCGTGTTTAAATAGGACTCGCAGAGCTCAGTTCAAGGCTGTCCCGCGTCAGTCTTCCGCACAACATCACTCTGCCAGAGCGCACACCGAGAGGCTGTCTCGCACCAGTGTTAGTTGCAAAATGTTATGCTGCCCGAGAGCCGTCCAACACCGAATCTACCTTCACAGAACGTCACTCTGCCCGAGAGTCAACAGACTTCAAGTCATCACTGCCATTCGCAGCACTGCCGAGTCTCTTACTCTGCACAATATCGCCTCGCTTTTCGCTCGCATGCAGAAGCCTGCCACATTTCCAGCCACCTCGTAGCTCACACGCAGTTCACTCGAGTTCGAGTACTGCTGATTTGGGGTAGCGCTAACTCCCCACGCTGCTGCGTCTTCCGAGACTAGGGCAAGTACCGGTTGGCTACCTAGGATCGGCCCTTCAGGCCCTAGTCAGGGTACAGGCTGGTTTGTGTGTGTTTAATGAGCAATCAATAAACAGGCATAAATCAACTTGGATGCGTTGTCACACCCAGCACTCTCTCACTTCTTCACCTTGCTTTCGCTACTTTCTGTTTCATCAGCACTCCTCCTTGCAGGGATAGTCACGAGCTGGAACCTCGTTCTCTACTTCAACCTTTGGGAACTGCCTCGAAGTGCAGCTTGGGAAGCTTGTCTTCCTAGGCAAGACCAGAGCAGTTGTAATTTTGGACTATTGCCCCTCCGGTACGTGCCTGGGTCCGCCAGCGACGTCTCGCTCGTCAGGTAGCCTCGATAACAGATGCCCCTAAACCTGATCCTGCAACCCTCAGTTTGGTACTTGGGTCTGCCAGCGTCATCCCGCTCGCCAAGCTACTAGACTGAAGGCCAGTAGTCCAGACCACCTACCCTACACCACAGTCAGCACCCTACACCTCTTTTTGGCCACCCACTATCTGCCTATCTGATGTATCACCCCCTCATGCCTCAACATAGGGCTGGGTGGGGCAACGCTGTCAAGCAGGCGCTTGCTCAGGCTGTATTCCCAGCTTGCCATCCTCGCACCCTCCCTCTCGTGGCCAGCCCGCTGGGGATGAAGGCAGTCTGTGGCGACGTGGTCAATGTATCTAGATTGTTTCAGCTTCCCCTCACTAGTTAATGCACTTTGCTTTATGAAAACACTCGCTTTAAGCCAACTCACCTGCAGTTTTCAACCACTTTTGTCAAGCCAGTTTTTCATTTTGTAACGTATTTTACTATTAGTAAAAATACATTTAATCAATTTTGATTGTGATAACTACAGTATAATCGTGCATGGAGAAAACATGTCAACCTTGCGAAAGGTGCACTGCGGTGTCTATTTTTTTTTATAGATATAATCCACCTGCGAGTAGTACAGTGTTCACAAAGAGAATCACAATAAGTAGCGATCAAAATAATTGCAATACGCCTATTTCAGCATATTTCCTTCAAATTTTAGAATTTGTTAACTACATTTTTGATGATCCCCCCCAAGGGTAGCTATTTCTAGGTTTGTAGAATTGCGAGTTGGATATTTTGAAATAGATACACAATAACTTTTCCAACTTAAAACTTGGTGTTAATATCACGAGGTTTACAAAGCAGCAAATATCATCATGATACAAATTACAATGATTTACTGCTGCTTTTATTTATGTATGAGATTAACAATGCATGTGTGTAACTACCAGCATGAAATGCTCTACTAGGAAGTTGAGAGAAAGAGAGGGACAGAGACTTGTGAAAATGTAAATGTACCAGACAGTCAGTAAACACTAGCGTAAGTCTCAAGTTATGGTGGACATGGTGTAAGAACTGTACGTGGGTGCAGAGTGTTTCTTACCGATTCCCAGCTGGAATACGAGATGTCCAAGGTCTGGCGACGTCCCCGCCACAACACAAGTCCACGTTAACCCTTGCAAACACTTCACATCCGCACAACACTACCCTCTGCCACGCACAATAGTCCACAAGAGGTACAGTTAACACACACGTCTCCCACTTACACTCCACCACGTGCCATTTGTAAGCAATTCAAGTTTTTTTAAAGGCAATATTCATTTATACTATTTTCATTAAAGAATTGTTTCATACACATTTTATGAGAGGAAAAAAAATGTTATGAGAATTTAAGTAATAAGTACAGTAAACTCTACAGTCCAAGACCTTCCATGGTTTCCAGGAAAGGGGTGGTTATTTCGAAAGGGTCACTATTTCAGGAACCTTGTACACTAGGGTTGACTGTATTTTGTTCTTTGTGCTTCAAACATAACTCACGTCAGAAACAAAAAAATTATACACGAAATTTTTTCATGTTTGGGAAAGTTTCATATTTCCCCAGGGAATGAGAACCCCAAAGCAAGCTGCCGTTCCACTTGGTCTTGCCACAATCACCAACTTAGCGAAACCAAGTAACATTACTAGCTATAACAATCTTTCAAAAATACAGGTATACAAAAAAATTTACATATAATTATGGGAATTTTTACCAAATGAAAGCATTACACAGAATAAGACAAAAGTTAACTACTGTGTACAAATTGCCAAAGTTTATTTTATAAATAATGTTACAAACTAAAAGTAAACACTTTGTATATAGTCGGTTCACGACCGGAAGAAACTTTTGAAAATCAACCTTTGAAAAAACACCCTAGCCGTTAGCTACATGCATATAACATTACAAACAGCGGCGAGCGCGGATACAGTTATGCCGTTAGGTTGCCAGCACAAAGAGAGGAAATAGTTCTAAAGTTTTAACATAATTGTTAATTTATCGCTTACAAATGGGTTTCGAAAAGACTTGTATCTTATTATGCCAATTATTAATGACGTGATGCTAACGTACTTTGATTTCAATGTTTCTTGCATACTCACAAGATCACGCTCAAGGTGAAAGTAGAGCGGCCATTTGTTTACAAACCTTCGTTCCATGTGTTGTTAGCGAGATGTGGTAGACACACGTGCCAGGGAATTTGTGCGATTATCTTGTTTACCCTTTAATAATTCACTTACTGGTTTTTTTTATTTTTTTTTTTTATTTTTTTATTTATTTATTTATATACACACTAATATCCTTTCTTTATTATTTCTCGTTGTGCCGATTTCTTTCGTTTCTGGTTTCTGATACCTATATAAGAGATTACTCGTAGTGCGTTCTCACGTGTTTAATTTTTAAAAATTTATTTCAGGTTTGCTTAAAATTTTATTTATTGTATTTCAAGTTATATGTTGCGGTAGTTTTTGTGTGCAGTCATGAGTTCTAGCAAGGTGAATAAAAGATAAGTCACCAATGCCAACAGGACATCATTAACCT